>JAHXMU010000274.1:1158403-1189313 GCA_019455685.1 Philornis downsi | reverse complement strand
AAAAAAAAATTGGGTTCCACAGGCTTTATGGGATGGTGCCGAAACTTGTAGAAATGTCTAATGATGTCTATCGAACTGTTTATGTGTGCAAAACACCTTCTAAAATTTGTTCTCGTTAGATTTACCTTTACGTCCTATTGAATGAAATCGAATGCTGATCGTCCTGTTGCATCACCAAACCACCACTAATTAAGGCGGTCGCTAATCTTAATTGATTATTGTATTGCACTCCAACCGTACACATTCGTTTTGTTTGTTTACATATTACTGAACGTTACAAATTTTTTTTTATCGAAAAAAGATAGAATTTTTAAGTTCGCCATTAACATGTGAGTTTTTTGCTCTTGCTAAGCGACCTGCCTTCTGTACAGGTGTAAAATCTGTCACATTTTGTATGTTGTAGGGCTTAAATCGTAGTTCATTATATGCCAACCAACTGGTCGACCAACTGGCCTTAATTTTTTGAATCATTTCTGGCGATCTTACTGTTTTTAGATGTTTACTTCCATATCATTTTTAGATCCCACCACCATTGTTGTAAACAAGCACTCTGTTCACACGTAAATATAACGATGATTCGTTTGCGATTTTCCAGCCAAATACAAAGCCATAACACTGTTATGTTTGGATTTCATTTTTATAACTTATTCAGCTGCAACGTAAAACGCTAAACTTTTGTGAACAACACAATAGACTGACACTTATCAAAAACTGAGCGCGCTGTCGTAAGCCATTTGGTTGCTGCAGTAGCGTGAAGTTACTAACAATTTCAGCACCTATCTCTGGATATGAATCAAACAAAGTGTAAAGTAAATCGATCGTTTGTACGATATTGCTATTCTTATCTCATTTTGGCTCATTCATTGGTTCCTATAAGCCATCATCAACATATTTGGCGGGATTTCAGCTCTTTAAATTTAACTGCCTTTCTGAATTAACAGTTTGTATGAGTGTTCCTCCTTACTATTTTAATGTAAGAGCTCCTACTATAAGGATATTGATTAGAATTTGAATTTGATCAGATTTACAATTAATTGCAGCATTTTCGTTGTAATTCTGATCAAATTTTCATCAATATCCTTATAGTAGGAGCTCTTACATTACATTAGTCTTCCAATTGCTGATATAACTTTTACCATCTAATCAGCATTTTTCCCCAGCGTGAAGTTTTTTCATTGTTCCACGGCTAACTGCGTGCGGACAATATGTTGGATTTATGCATAAAGTATCGTATAGTAAAAAGGAATCCATTAGTATCCATGGCATTGGAGACTTTAGTTAGAATATTTAGAATAACCCGATTTAGGTCAAATGTGTAGCGTTTTGTTTAATAACTTATTGCCATTCTAAAGGTAATTCCATTATACTTCTCTCATAGAAATCTTCGTCGTTTTTGGCAAAAAAAAAAAAAAAAATTACGATAGCAGATTTTTATAAACTTCTCTTGAGACAAATTTTTTCGTCTGCAAAATCATCATAGAAAGCAGCAGGTGATAGCTATTTGGACCGAACTAAAAGGTAGATGCATAAGAACCTCTTATATAAACTGCCTAAGCTATTTGCTAATCACTATCACTACCCTAGCGCTAAGGAGTTGTCCTGTCCCGTTTTTGGACTATAGCTTTATTTAGGTAGTCCTGTTGGTGTCAATACAGGTCCGAATTTGGAGTTTGGCCGAAGGGGGAGCAGTTCATAGTAGATCATTCCTTTCCAATCCTACTAAAGACACAGCAAACCTCTCCTGATTCTCAATCTTCTCTTGGCCAGAACATGCACCGGCTCATTCCCATTCGATTACAACCGTTTCTGCTTGACGTTGTCGTAAGTGAACGCACTTTTAATTACCAGTTACCATCCGCTTCAGAAATGTGTCGGTCTTATTGTGGTTCAGCAACGATTCCCTGATAGAAATTTCAGCTATGAGATTTTTCACGTTAACTCGAACTTTTTTTCTTGTATCCTCTCTTGTTTAAATGGGTCTGAATGGTGTTTTGTGCAATATTTAGCCCCTGATTAATCGAAACAATCTTGACACGATGGTTAGACTTGACAATTTCCATTATTTTATAGACATTTTCGGCAATTGGCCTGACAGGGCCTGATGCATCTTTGACTGCAAAATGACCGGAACTTAATCAACGAAACCAAAATTAAGCATGATTGGTTATTACAGTATCAGGACTATAAACACTGTTTATAGGTACATCTTCAGCCGCTTGATTTGCGTTTTCGCCTTTTGGGGGAAAAAAAATTTAAAATATGGCATATTTTCTCTACGCCGATGTCCGTCTTTGACGTATGCTCAAACAATACAGAGTCAAACACTGATAACAAATTTTAAATTTGTTTTTCAAACACGAAATGTTTTGTTTCTAACGCCACCTATCGTATTCCAATTGCACTTATGCGACCTATGCACTTATACAATTTAAAGTTAGAATGGTAAAGTCGTTTATTGGGACGATTTATCGATTTATTTTTACAATATTTATAATATTTTTACAATATTTATATTTATCGATTTACATTCTGTCGAAGTATTTGCAATAGTTCGTTGGAATGGGAAAAAAGTACTTAGTCTTCCTTTGTTTAGCTTTCTTGTAGCTGGCTTACGTATGGTTTTCCCCTCAGTCAATAACGTATCATGTCATGCAACCAGGTCTTTATTGTCTTCTCTGAGTCTTTGTTGGCTCCTCGGAGTCATAAATTTCTTCTTCTGGTGTCATATTTTTTGTCATAGGTTCCACTTGTTGATAAGTGATGAAACTATATGGGTTTTATTCAGACGAGAGCCCTGTTGTCTTGCGGATATCTGTGTGTGATTGTCTCCTGGCATCTACTTCCATGTTCATAGTCTTGATAGAATTAAACACTCTGAATCCATTAATGGAGTCACTGGTATACGGACTATTACACTGTTGAACTAAAATCTCTCAGAACAGTTTTAATGTCATGTTTAGGACAGCGGTTGTATATTTCTTATAGGCACTCAAATATCCTCTGTGGTATCATCATGATAAAAGGATATTTGGTCTTAATGATCTGCTGGAGTGGATAGATCTGCTTATAGCAGATCATAATAGATCTGTAAGCTTTTACTTCACGTCTGTTTATCGTCGCATTTTCTGGTGATGATAGCCAACCTTACTTTCGTTGAGAATATCCGTCAATACGATAAAGGTGTCTAATCCGTAAAGAGTCCAGATGTTCGAGATAAATATGATGGAGATAAAGTCTGCGGAGATTGTCAAAATCAAATGTTTTGTTTTCATATAAAATTTTTTAAAGATGAATGGAAGATGTTGGAGCTGCCTGCGGAAATTAGTCTGGGTTTTAGCAACAACTTAGGATGCATCAATTAAGTTGCTCAACTGAATGCATTTTTTCTTACGATGCCACCGGAAGGATGCTCTTTGGCATGTCAGGAAATAATTGGCGTAAGGCCGAAGATATTGAGTTGCTTGGGAAATTCTGAAAAAAAAAGTTTTGCAGAAACCAACCAGCAAATTGTGTGACACGGTAGATCGATTGACATATAATCAGATCTTGATCATTGCCAAACAGATCTTGATCATTGCCTCAAGAGTGAGGGGTGACAGTCAAACATTTTGGAATTTGTAGAAAAGAGGCTGCCTTACTATACATTGGTGAACACGGCGACGATTAATGGCTGCACACTTAAGAATGCTTACGTTTACGACACTTGCATGGGCAATCTGGAGCCATAAAATTTTTTACGTCCACTTTTGTAGGTCACATCACATTGTTGGTGTTTATTGGCTTTTCCATTTTTAATCTACTCTACAAAATTTCCATGATCTAATTTTGCTTACGCTGACTGCAAAAGTTAAACATTTACGAGAAAGTTCTGTTGTTTATATGTTGATCTAATGAAGGAATTTTGTTGTGTCTATTCTAGCGTTAATTAACTAGAATTTACGTGGCGTCAAAACGGTCATGGCCAGCTGTATTGGGTGTTTAGAGCTAATGTAAAAATCGAATAGCAAAATTAATTACGTTAACATTTAGCGTTTGTCGCAGTGGAACGGGGAATGAAAGGGAAGGGAAAACAGCTTATGTAAACACACACACATATATAGGTATATATATATATATAAGTGTCCTTATAAGTTTTTTGTCAAAAGCTGGTATTAACCCTGTCTGTTGAAGCCATTCGAGCAGCAGTTTCATCAACATGCGTCTAATGTGCACACTGATGAAATTGATGATGGCCTGTTTTTTCTTTTTTTTTTTTGGTTGGTCTACACAGTTTCAATGTAGTCTTGACGGCATCAAATGAATTCCACAAATGGATTGGCCTTATACGACGTCAACAAAATAGTCATTATAAGCAACAAACATTGGGTGGAAAAGAAGAATTCTTGCTAAAATTATTTTCGTAATTAACATTAAAGAGAGCTGTTTACATTATTTAATTTTGCGTTTTATTTTATTTGTTTTTGACCACCTGGCTGTAGCATTACCTACGTCAGCCCAAGGCGTCCGAAACAGCAACAATGTAGGCGTCTGGTATTTACTGCGTGACGAAGTACGTAACATAATTTCAGGCGGTAAAACAATTTACGTATACATCATGTTATATGTAAGAGTACAGTCGACGGCAGGTTAAATATTGACAGAAATAAAAGAAAATAATGCACTCCGTCTTCCCTTTCAATAAGGGATAATAGACAAAATGGGATAATAATAGAAATTTGCATCCATTATGCGCCGCATGTAGAAATGAATTTCAAGCGTTTCCATCTTCTGAGGTTCGTCAAGTCTTTACATCGATTTCCTACAATGCCACAGAAGCGTAATCATTCCAAAGGTATTTTCGACGTTATCGCCCAATTTTGAGATGCCTTCTCTGAATGCCGAAAGTTGAAATATACGAGTACAAGAAAATAATTATTTTAATCTATTATATAATCTCCCCCTTTTTTTAATATCTCTTTCCCACCTCTCTGGGAGCTTTTTAATTCCACTTTCATAAAACTCGCGTGGTTTTTCTGAGAAAAACGTTCAATTCGGTTTTTCACTTCGTCCTCGTTATGGAAATTCAAATCCTTCAAGTGGTTTGCTCAGACCAGAGTGATGGTCGGAAGGGGCGTGGTCTGGGGAGCACAGTAGATGAGGTAAAACTTCCCACCCAAACTTTGACAGTTAGTGATGGGTCCGGAAGGCAGTGTGAGGCCTCGATGAGGCAATGTGAGGTACCCACACATTGCTTACAAATCCGAGCTCTTTTATGATCCCGTGAACGGTTGAGGCTGATTTTTTTGTTTTGATTATTTCAGCTATTTCCCTGACTGTTGTACAGGGATTAACAATAAATAAGTCTCTCACCTCTTCGGAAACAATTTCTTTTAGTCGTCCTGATCTGGGAGCGTTCGTTACGGAGAAATCGCCCGTAAAAAATCTTCTAAATCATTTTTGGCTAGTTCTTTCAATTGATCCGTTTCCTTCAGACTTTATTCTTCGCTGGCTTCAGCAGCCGTTTTTCCTTTTCGGAAATAATACAGCATAATATGCTCTTTTTGGGTCATCTTTTCCACTTTTTTTAACTTTTTTTTTTTAAACGCTATAACCACTCACGACTAGAACGAAAAGACAAGTAAACAATAGTAAAGAGTTTAGAGAAGGGGTGGGTAAAAGTTATGATAGTGTTTGAAGGAACTCTACGTT
This sequence comes from Philornis downsi, assembly GCA_019455685.1. Taxonomy (NCBI): domain Eukaryota; kingdom Metazoa; phylum Arthropoda; class Insecta; order Diptera; family Muscidae; genus Philornis; species Philornis downsi. The sequence continues at coordinate 1,183,625 of JAHXMU010000274.1, read as the reverse complement.
ATGAGAAGTGACCTATGCTGAACTAACGAATTAACCAAACGAACTTTTCGAACGCGCCAATAGGTTGTATTTTGTTGCAAAATTTGTGTTACATTTCGGTGAATAAAAAGAATGGTATGTTAAAAAAATTGATGTAACTGCAGCCTTCTCAAGCATTGAGAGAAGGGGTCAGCAAAAATGGATCTGACGGTAAACGAGGACTTATCGTTTTTGGGATTACTTTTTTTTAATTATCTTCAGAAAGGAAAAACCATCAACGACAAATATTACGAACTATGAATTTGTTGCAGCATTTAGGTGATGAACTCATGGAAAAAATGCCGCATGTGGTGAAAAAGAGAGTATTGTTTCATCAAGACAATGTTCCAGTTCATACATCGACTATTGCGATGTCAAAATTAATGAACTATTCGCCAGATTTAGCTCCCTCGGACTATTTTCTATTGCCAAAATGGCTCGGCGGTAAAAGATTTGCCAACAACGAAGAGGTGGATGGTAGATGGTTATTCTAAGAAGTTTGGCAGTTCGTACTATTGAATGCCCAAAATTAATGAATTAAAGTTTGAATTGCCAGATTTAGTTCTCTCAAGCTTGAAAAAATGACTTTTTGTGTCTTCTTTGGTGGGTGGACTGGTTGTGCTTCTCAAACTGTGGCGTTCGAATAGTCGTTAAACTGTAGGTTCAGTTGAGTGAATCCAAATATAGAATGCGTGCAAGCTCGCTCGTTCGGCATGTAGGGGATTTGTGTTTTTTTTATGTCATAGGTCAGTTGAAATTTTTACTTTGTTGAAAAATCATCCATTTTATAAGGGAGCAAGATTGCCTATGGATTGTCTATTACTGAGATTTTTGCACAAGAAAGTGTCAAAAAAATACAGCAGAAATCAACCATGATATTTTCTAATTACCGATATTGGTAAATTCCTTTCTTGATTTAATTTTACCGAATGTGTTGTAGCGGCCGCATCAGTTTTATATTGTATTGTGAAGGGTTATCCATTTATGGGTTTCAAACCCGCCGACGTGGCAGCGCTGTCAGCTGTTACATATGTACCTGTCATCTGAAGTGCTATTTATTTAGTGAAAAGATTTGCCATTTACGAATATGGATCGTTTTACAACCGAAAGACGCGTAAAAATAATTAAAACTTACTAAAAAATGGTGGGCTTTCAATCGAACAAAATTTTCTTCAGCGATGAAGCTTATTTCTCACTCGGCGGTGGTTATGTGAACAAACAAAATTGTCGCTTATGGGACTCGCAGAACCCAGAAATGATTATGGAAAAGCTATTGCTTCCAGAAAAAGTAACTGTTTGGTGCGCATTATGTTTTGGGAGTGTTATTGGGCGGTATTTCTTCGAAAATGATGCTGGAGGAGTCGTTCAATTTAATTCAGAGCGCTATGACCGCTTAGCGTACCTAACTCTACCCCAGAATGAACAGAACGACTTAAGCTTGGAATCGCTTAAACCAAAATGACTAACTTTATTTCATTAAAAATAATATTGAACAGATTAATGTAAGTCCGAACGAATGCTCTGCTGGCGTGAAACTGTACCGTCTTCTTTTGAAGCGATAGCGATAGATAGTGTACACCATTATTTGATTATTCGATTACCAAACGGGTAACTGCCACAACCGCATTATAACCGAAAGCTTTTGGCCTGCAATTGAAGACTATGGCCTGGACGATATGTGGCTTCTACAAGACGATGCCGCGAGCCACACAATTTTAAGTCAATTAGTCTGATCTCCTTCCATGACTAGAGTTGGATATGCTTTCAAATCAAAAGTAAAATTAATGAATAATTATGAGACTACAAAGAAGAATACTTAAATGAATGCCGGGAAATGAATGTGGTGATGGATATGGAATGGGATAATGCTTTAGGTAAAGTTGGCTCTCTAACAAGGAAAGGTATTTCTCAGAAAATTCCAAGGATTTTCTTGAAAATTTCAACATTATGAGATTATGAAAAGTAAGCGTATTCAAAATTTTACCGGATTTTAATCAATCAGAAATCAATCGAATCGATATAAAAATCGATTCCACTAAAGTTCTGTTGAATACGAAATGCAGTTTTGAAAAATTGTATACTCTTCGCTTGTTGTATTACAAAAAGGCAGTTGAATTTATACGATTCAAAATCAATATGTGTATTAAATGTGGGTTGCCACACTGCTCATCCTACTGTGACGAAACGATGACAAGTCTATGTTTACATAGTGGCGATGGTTTGTAAAGTAGTACGGTAAACGAGATATAGGGGGCGCACTAAAAGTTGTATATGTATAAAAATCGACGTATGTGTCTTTATTTATGTTGTGTGAAAACTGCTCTTTTTCGATGGTACAATTATAAAGACATTTTGGGTATTTGTGTTTACGTTTTGACCCTAGTTTTTAAAATAATAAAGATAAGCTGCAGCATTTTGATAACGAGCGATTCAACTACAGGAACAAAATCCTATTATAACAAACGTTCAAAATATTAAATAACATTGATTCACTTCCACTTCGAAAGTTTTCAAGACAGTAAAATTGAGCCATAGTAGTCAATATTTGCCATAATGGTCAATATTAGCCATAATACTCAATTTTACTGTCTTGAAAGCTTTCGGAGTGGAAGAACGAGAGCGTGGTTTTTGGAACTTGTCTAACTATTGGCGCTCAAAGGTTTGCTCAGCGGCGAAGGAGGCGAAAAATTGTCTTCTGATTATCTACCAAGTGATTTTAAGTCAGGATTCGTCACCAAAACGAAATGACATTCGAAAAGATGTTTGATAAGTTTTCCTTGTAGGTAATCGAATAAAAACTTTACAACATTGATTGAATTCGGCAGATGATTTGAAATTACATAGAATTCAGCTGCCGACGATGACTTTCAGTCAGGTTTTATGTAAGAAATAGTGAAAATTACAGATGAACGTTTGTTTGAATTGCGAAATCGACTATAAAACTTTGGTTCACAGGCAAAGAGCGAGTGTATCGATGCTATATTTTAGTCAGTTAAAACCTTAAGGCCGAAAACCGTCCTATTAGGAACAATAATATGTAATGCAACTGTATCACAAAGACAATATTAGGAAATTTCCAACTAAAACAATAGTTTGTAGAAACGATTAAACAAAACTTGTCTACTCTTTTGCATCTCTGATCTAATCAAATCATATTTTCTATTTATAACCTAATTCCATTCTCAAGGATGGATTCGTGAGTTGAGAGCCTGTAGTTTTAATAGTGCCAAGTTAGGAGTCAGATTTTAGCTCGATGGTGCCTAGCCACTACAAACTCTACTCGATTCTTAGGTTCCTCAATATAAGTGATGCTGTAACATAAGATTACTTTGGCACTGTTTCTTTAGTTCGTTTAGTATCGTATTTAAATGCTAGTTTTTGTCTGATCATTATTTTGGTCACCAAGTTTCAGTTTCACACTAAATGTCTAACCTTATAATACATTTAGCGATTTCAAAATCGATGGTCTGGCAAATCTGACAGCTGTTAAATACCTGTCATCTCAAGTGTTATTTGTTTAGTGGAAGGTTTGCCATTTGGCTTTATTGCATGAGAAATTTCCGGAAAGCGTAATTTCACGTTTTTTGGGACATCATTTGACCACCAAGATCATGCGATTTGACGTCATTCGACTTTTTTGTTGTGGGGATACGTCAAAGATAACTTCCAAATGTTGGAGCATTTGCAAACCAATAGTCGTCAAGTTATCGCCGAGATACAGCCCGAAATATGCAAAGAAGTGGTCGAAAACTACCTCGAAAGGATGCTCTGCTGCAAGCTTTATAAAGGAACAAAAGTTTCATCGAAATCTTAGCTTTATGTGTGTGTTTTTTTTTTTAACTTTACTTGAAAACGAAAAATGGAGAACTCTCTATTTTAAATTTGAGTTTTTTTTTTGTGCGAGAATTACTTTCTTAGCACATTTCTGTAATTTGTTAAAGACCGGCTAATCAAAGCGAAAGTTACCGGATATGTTTCTTTTTCGAATCTCTTAATTTGGTATTTGTCACTGTTTACAGCTTGCTTGTAAGCAAATGAAAATGAAACTATAACTTATATAATATCTTATTTATTCGTATCGTATTTGCATCTTCAAATTACACAGTATTCATATTATTTTTTGTTTTTTTGTGTCTGGACACTGTACATTTGCATTTCGTCCATGTTTTGTTGACTGCTACGTTTTTTTTCCTAGGTTCCTACTCATACCTAGGAGTGAGTGCATATATACGAGTGTATATGTATATGTATATATCCGTCCCAGTTTCAAACACTCTCTAATTCATCTACAGTCCATTACGTGAAAATACCCTTGTAATAGTCCTGCCTGTTATCTATTTACAACAAGTTGTATATCGTTGTCGTTGTCTTTGTCGTACACATATGGTCGAAAAAATAAGTACACCTGCTTATTGTTGCTTTATGTTTGATTTTAGTTACTTTAACGGAAAGCAAACATGTTAATTCCTTTTTATTTAAATAACTTTAATATGGTAATGCATTTAAAAGTAAAAACAAAACTGGGGCTTCCCCGCTGCTTTCATTGTGTGTTAGTTTTGTTTAAGTGTGTGAAAAAGTCATTGTTATCCGGAGGAGAGAAAAATTGTTTCAAGACTAAGAAAAAGTGACCAAAGTCTTCGTTCTATAGCAGACACTATGAATCGGTCGCTATTTTTTGTACAAAATCCTTTAAAGCCAAAAAGCCCGTCAAAACTCGCGGAAACCCCAAAAAAAAACTTTAAAAAACAACAGATATCCGTATTGTAACACTTGCGAAGAAGGACCCGTTTGTGTCTTCAACAGCGATTTCAGCAGAAATTGGAAATGTAATTTTATCGCAAACGGTTCATCGTAGACTACAACAAACACATTTACGATGACGGATAGTTTTCCTTTCCTTTGCTTGAACAAACAAATTTCAAGGCTGGATTGGCGTTTGCAAGAAGTCATTCCAATTGGTCCGGAGGAAACGGTAAAAAAAGGGCGAAACATTTTGTGGAGCGATGAAACAAAAACTAATGTATTTGGAAAGGACTGTGCCCGGAATGTTGGACGCCCTAAGGGTAAGGAATTCCTTGTTCGCTTTATAAAGAAGACGCTCAAGCACGGGGGCGGCAATATTATGGTCTGGGGTTGTTTCTCGTGCTGTGGTGTCGATCCGATACATCGAATTACCGGCACTATGAGCAGATTCCACTACAAAGATATCTTGGAAAATACGATGTTAAACTATGCTGTGGAAAGTATGCCTCTTAGATGGACATTCCAGCAGGATAACGATTCGAAGCATAATTCTGAGTTGGTAAAGGATTGGTTTCAAAATAATAATGTTGCCCTTCTTGACTGGTCAAGTCAATCTCCGGACTTAAATCCAATCGAAAATCTTTCGGGGAGAGTTGAAAGAAAGAACTGGAAAGGAGGTTCTTAAAAATAAGGATCAGCTATGGAATTTTGTTTAAAAAACTTGGTATGGAATACCAGTAGAAACCTGCAGCAAGCTTATTGCCAGCATGCCAAAAAGAGTCAACAAAATAATTGGAAATAAATAACGAAACTCAACCAATTTTTCAGAAGAAATTTGATTTGTTTCCCTTTTTTGCTTGTTGTAACTAAATGTACTTATTATTTTGTCCAATGCTTTTTGATTAAATTCTTACTTTTTGAAAAATACTGAATTTAATTTTAGTTTTTTTTTTTATTCTTTTAGTATTTATTTTATTTCTAATGTTATTACAAAAGAAAGTAGTATTTGTTTGTTTTTTTTTTTTTTTAAACAAAACTTTCGTTTACGAGCCTTTAAAAAATATAGGGTGTACTTATTATTTTGAACATATGTGTATATTCCGAGTTGTGTTCTTTGCCTTTGTATTCGGTTACGGCATGAAAAATAATAATATATATGTAGCTGTATGCATGTATGTATATCTATGTATGTGTTTGTATGTGTGCGCGAATCGTTCCTTTTTTCGTATGTTTGTTTTCAAGTTATTCTTGTTAGTTTAACAGCGTCATTGAGTGTAAAATGAGCTGTCATCGCACTCATGTTGTTATTTGTAGTGTCACACTTTGATCTTTTAATTTTCCGAGCTGTAGAAGGAGGCGGAAGATGAAAGGGACATAGTGTAGGAAATGAATAAACATAATGACAGCGTAAAGATGTGTAAAAGTAGTTGTAATAAATTTAAGTTAGCTCATTGTCAGGGAAGGAGAACCGATGACAAATATGATTTAAACATGACATACAATTGTTGAATTATTCAAATAAACAACTATGTATATTCCAACATCCTGACAAATACAAATATTAAAATATCCCAATATTAAAATAGTCCAATATTCTAACATGGCAGTATTCTAATATTCCAGTACACAAATACTCAAATATTTAGGTACCCAAATATACAGATGTTCAAATGTTCACTTTTTTTTTGTGGCTTTGGTGGCTTAAAGTAATCACAAATTTTTTGTCAATCGTGATACTCTTCTCCCGGTGAATATTTCACTTCGGAAGTGATTTTCGATTACACAAGCATGGGCCACCATTTAATCACCACCATTCAACCTTCTTCTAAAGGGTGTCCCAACAAGAACGCAAGATTTAAATTTGGCGCCATTCCAAGTGTCATTATTTGACATTTGAACAATTGTTATTGTTTGCTAGTAGAAGGTACGAGGTTAGTAAAAATGGAGCGCTACACGAATGAACAACGCATTCTCATTGTGAAATTGTTTTACCAAAATAGTGAAAGTTTTGCGGCTACAGTTCGCAAATTGCGATCAATTTGGGGTCACAATAATGCTCCAAAAGAGTCAACTGTAAAGAGATTAATGAATAAATTTGCCAAAACTGGGTCTGTTAGTGATGTAAAGACAACAACGCGCCTTCGACCAGGTTGATCGACCGAATATATCGCAGCTGTACGTAATGACGTCGTTCAAACTCCATCCACTTCAATTCGACACCGAGCTCAGCAAATTGGTGTCTCCAAATCCACTATGCAGCGAATTTTGACAAAAGATTTGCATCTTCATGCATACAAAATTCAATTGACTCAGGAACCGAAGCCAGCTGACCATGGACAGCGAAGGGAGTTCGTTAATTCGGTATTAGATAGACAACATGAAAATGCTGTTTTTGCCGATAAAATCATCTTCAGTGACGAGGCCCATTTCCATCTTGATGGCTTCGGCAATAGGCAGATTTTTCGCATTTGGGGTGAGGAAAATCCCCGAGTGATTCACGAGAAGCAAATACATCCTCAACGTGTCACTGTGTGGTGTGGATTTTGGGCTGGAGGAATCATTGGACCTTTTGTTATGAAAATGAGGCATGTCAAGCGCAAACAGTCAATGGGTTCGGTGTCGTGAAATGATAACCAGTTTTTTCGTGCCTAAGATTGGAGAAATGAATGTGAAGGGCATGTGGTTTCAAGAAGACGGCGCCACATGTCATACAGCCAGAGAAACAATTAATTGCTGCATCAGTCATTTCCCGGTCGTGTTATTTCGCGTTTTGGAGACCAGAATTGGCCGCCTAGATCGTGCGATTTACCACCATTAGACTTTTTTCTTTGGGGTTTTTGAAGTCGATGGTTTACGCGAATAAGCCGATGACGACTCAAGTCTTAAAAGTGGAAATTGGACGCTGCATTAATGAAATACTGCAGCATTTATGCAGAACGGTCATTGAAAATTTAATTAAAATATCGCGTGCGTGCCAGCAAAGCCGCGGTGGCCGTCTGCTTGATGTGTTGTTCCATACATAACCTCATTCTGTCTACATATACTTTACGATATAATAAAGTTTCACAATTTTTTTTTAAATATCTGTGTTTTATTTAAAATTAAAATCTTGCGTTATTGTTGCGACACTTTTTTTTGCCTACGGCCTGCGCCTGGCTTTGTTTTTCTAGTTGTTTCAGGTTATGCGACTGTCTGCTTATTAGTAAACATTGTCCTTGCGCCCCAGTTATCAGCGAATGTGGTCATAATGTCAAGCATATTATTGATCGTTAATTGTCGTGCTATTATCTCACACTCTAGGTGACTGGGCATTGAGGCGGATCGGTTTCCTTATAAAGAAAGAACTGTTTAGTTAATCGCCCGCCTATGATTAAAGATTAGCCAAAGGCGATTGCAATAATGCAAAAATTATATGCTTTCCAGGCTCCCAAGTATCGCGTTTCGTTTCGTTTTTATATATTATGTGCGCTACTAAGTTCTCGCTGTTTGCCAATAGATGGCGCCAGCTGTAAGTGCTAGTTGATTCTGCAACAACCTAAACGTCATGAGCCAAACTTAGGCATATTGTAAACATACTGCCTCGACACAATAGTGATTTTCTTTTGACATCATGTTCTTTTGGTTGTGTGAATGCGTATGATTTTGTACCAAATAATCGTCATATGCGGGAAATATTGAGTTTCTTCTTTCAGTCAAAGAAAACGGCGGCTGGAGCTGATCGAGAGCTTCAAAACGTTTACGAAGATGCTGTCTTAAGTGAAATAACGTGTCGAGATTGGTTTCGTCGCTTTAAAGATGGTAATTTTGATGCTGACGACCGTTCGCGTGAAAGGAGACGAAAATCCTCCGAAGACACTGAATTGACGGCATTGCTTGATGGGTAGAGCAGGTAGAGCTTGCTCCAGTATTAGGAGTTACCCACCTGGCGATTTCCAAGCGATTGCTTACGTAAGGAATGATTTAAAAGCAAGGAACTTGAGTTTCTTATGAGTTGAATCTAAGGAACGTTTACATCGTTTTTTCGCCTGTGAACAGCAAAAAAAAAAGAAAGGGTTTTCTTCATCGTATTGTAACGGGTGATGAAAAATGGATTCATTACAAACAAAAAAAAAGTCATGGGGGCTGCCCCGTCATGCTTGTACGTCGTCGCCTCGGCCAAATATTAACGTTGCGAAGGTTGTGCTCCGCATTTGGTGGTTCCAGGTCGGTGTTATTTATTACGAGCTATTGAAATCAAGTGAAACCATTACTCGAAATCGGTATCGACTTCAATTAATGCGATTGAGCCGAGCTTTGCGTGAGAAGCGTCCACTGTAAGCGGAGAGGCACGAAAAAGTGATTCTTCAGCATTACAATGCCCGTCCTCACGTGGCTAAGCCTCTTAAAATCTACCTTCAAACGTTGAAATGGGAAGTCGTACCCCATCCGCCATATTCTCCATATATTGCGCCCCAATTCAAATTTTCAGTTGTTCCATTCTATGGCACACGGTCTGGCTGACCAGCTGTTCCACTCTTATGACGACATCAAGGAATGGCTAGATTCATGGATAGCCTCAAAAGATGGACAGTTTTACCGTGACAGAATTCGAGCTTTGCCAGAAATATGGAAACAAATAGTAGCTAGCGATAAGCAATACTTTCAATGAGATCATTAGTGAACATGTTTTTACAATAAAGTTGCTTTTTTATAAAGAAAAAAACAGCGAGAATTTAGATGCGCACCTAATATTTCTTGAATATAGGGTTGTTTCTTTTTGAAGTGAAGTTAAATAAAACATATATGAGGCTACAATTTATTTCATTATAATGCTTGGAAAATGAATGTATGTGTGAAATACAACGTCGTTTAAATGAGCGCCTCTGGATTGGTTGCAGAAGTGGAACCATTCTGAGGTACTTTTCAAAAAGATATGGCCCAATCACACCTACAGACCATAATGCGCACCAAACAGTTGCTTTTTCCGAAGATGTTTTCTGAAGATGTTGTTAATAAATTGAAAGCCCACGTTTGAATCATCACTGCTGTAGTAAATTTTAACTATTTTTACGCATCCTTCGGCTGTTAAACGATCCAAATTCGTAAACGGCAAGCCTTTCACTACTAGATAAATAACACCTGAGATGGTAGGTATTTAATAGCTGACAGCCTTACCAGACCAGATGTTTTGAAACCTCTGAATGGATAGCCTTGTATTTCAGATTTTTCTATGTATTTTATTGTATTGTACTAAAAATTACCACAGCATTATTCAACTTAAAGGACAACGGAATAACGTTGACTTTTTTTTTTGTAATTCTTATAAACTCTTGAATCGAATTGAATTTTAAATGTGTATCTTTTATCGCAGGAACTTTTAGCACATTGTGACAGGCTAACCACTTTTTGGTTTCATAACTAAAGTTCAATAAAACGCACATAAAAACTATAATTTCGATTAAACTTTTATTTTATTCTAATGATTGGACGTTGCCATTATGTAAGAAATGCAATATGATTTAAATGACCGCCTCTGGATTGGTGGCAGCAGTGGATCCTTTTGAGATAGTTTTCGAATACTTTTTTTGCACATTTCGGGAGGTATCTCGGCAATAACTTGACGTTTGTTGGTTTTTAAATGCTCTAACGTTTGCGAATTATCCGAGTTCCAAATTGGATGTTGAGGAAATCTTAAGCTATTTGTAGAAATCTTAAAAGTTGTGAGGTCCAAAAACTCTCCTTTGTGATTAGACATAAACGGCTATTTTTGTAACGTAAATCTGTTATTTTGACGTATTTTGACCACAAAAAAAGTCTAACGGCGTCAAATCGCAGTATTCTGGCAGCTAATTGACGTCGCCAAAACGTGAAAGTACGCTTTCTAGAAACTCCTTATGCAATAAACCCAAAGTAGGTCGTTTTGTTTGTTTTGCGGCACCGTCTTGTTGAAACCAACCTATTCATAATTCTCCATTGCAGGCCAAAAAAAAAAAAAGAACATTTGCTGAGAACGCCGTGGAATCGACTAATTCAAGTTATCCGCCACACTTTCAGCAACATAAGCCATATTTTCGGCAGTGCGTACTCTTACATTGCGATGATGCACAGGCCTGGCCACATGTTTAACGCTTCCAGTCTCTTCAAAGTTCTTTATAATCTTGCCAATTTCTTACACTGGCAAGGTCGATTATGACAACCATAATCACTCCGTAAAGCACGAGAAGTGTACACGTTTCAATCACCACTTTTGTGGTAAGTTTTAACTATTTTTACGCATTCTTCTGTTGTTAAACGATCCACATTCGTAAATGTCAAATCTTTCACTAAATAAATTACGCTTCAGATGACAGATATTTAACGGCGTTTTTTGTAGCCCTGTACAATAGAATTTTATATAGCAATTATCTTGAAAAAGTTCCCTTTTTTGCTGGATTTTTTTAACTTTTTTTGCTAAAGTTTTGTCTTCTTACGATTTTAATTCTTAATTCAGTTCAAGATGGTTTTTCTGTTAGCAATTATTTATTGTTGTTGACAGAATATAATTCAAAATATTGCGAAATTGTTCATATTGACGCAGCTGGCTGGCTATTTCGGTATTTTGCCAAAATATCAATAGCGCGCTGAGCTGTTAATGCTTTCCCAAACATCATAGACGCTTTAAGGGTCTGTGACTTCACAAAACACATTGAGAAGTTTCGCCCACCGTTACGAAAATGGTCTGTTGACTTTCTTCCATTAACAAGTTCTGACAAAGTTCTTTAACTTTCGCATTTTATAGCTCCAAACGTTTACCTTGTTTACCGCATGTGTCTTTTCACACCACACAAATATTCAAATATTCCTCTTCTTCTAATATTTACGTGATATTATTATTCAATTGATCAATCGGTGGCCTTAGTTAATTAATTAATCGATGCAGTTTTTAATTATTTCATAATCTGGTTGCCTATTATTATATCCATTTCCATAATTCTGTTGCAATTATTTTGAAATTTATTTTTCCGCTGTCAAAGTTCGGTTTGTTAATATTCGTTATCGTTTTTTAACATCCACTGTTCAATGGATTATGATTTCTTACGAAGGATTAAATACTGTTTTTTCCATGTTGTTGATTTCAATATAGTACTTATTAAGCTCAAGCAGAAAAAGTTTTAATTGAAATTTAAGTTGTGTTTAATGTTCGCTTGGGCGTATGAGTTATATTACACAACACACCACCACAACCAGATTGTCAACACTCATACGCCACAGAGTATTCATAATGTGGGCATAGAAATTTGAAAAGAAAATAAATATGGAAGGGGGGAAGTCTTTAAAATGTGTACAAATATCAAAGTACCCATTCTAAAAGAATGCAATTTCTACCATCCTGAAGTCATACGTTTGTACAGATTTATCCTTTCATCGATGTGTTGTCTGTCTGTCATTACACAAAACATTTTGTTTGTTAGTTCTATTCTTCTAAACATTAACAAACTACGAATTATAACATTTTCATTTATGCACTGCGGGAGAGCTGGTTTATAACATCACTTTACAGCTGAGCCCTTGTTGAAGGACTCCCTAACCCATGTAATCTCTTTGTCTTGGGCTCACAACGCTTTTCTGTTAATGTTAATGAAAATCACATTTTATCACAGTAATCCTCTCGAAGAAAATGAACGTTTACACATCCCACATCTCACATGTGTGTATTAACAGTAAAGAAAAAGTTCTGTTTTAGGGCCAATCGACGGCATTAGAAATGAAATTTAAAGGACTTTAGTAGTATTTTGTTGCAAAAGTACTTACACTTATCTGAAATTAAATAAAAGTTACTTAAAAGTTCTTCTTGTTTTTTCTTTGTTTGCGGCAATTGTTAGCTATTTTCTACAACACATGTACTGAAGTTATCGTAAGGGATAATTTTCAATGAGGCATCTTTGCGGCATGATGGATATTTTAAAGCGAATTTTTACAGTTTATTCGAAAAATGTTAGAAAATATGAAAAATGAATTGCTTTAAATTGTCTCAGCACTGAAATATTATTGTAATATAAGCATTTTCACTTTGTATTTGTGAACAATGAGGATTCATTCACTTGGCCACGGCAAAGAAAATAATTTGGATCATATTATGATCCTGAAAAAGTAATATGCCACCATGGGGGGTATCGTTTGCGGCAACCTGCTGAAATAGAGACAGTTTTTGGAGTATTATTCTCTTAGAGAGGCATTCTAAATCACTTCTGGATATAATATTCTACTTCATCCGGAAAGAATATACACAAGCATTGATTGCACAGGCATTGTTTCCCTTAACTAAACTAAAGAAAGTCAGTTTGAAGAAGTTTGTTAGGAAAATTATGCATTATTCGGAAATTATGATGAAACGCATCAATATTTCATAATATGTATTACATTAATTGATGCAAATTTTTCATTAATCTGCTGAACATTTGTTTTGTGTGTATTCGGTCCTTAAAACTATAAGCCGCAATTCGGAGCATCGATCTTTAGTCTACGAGTATTTTTAAAAACTTGTTCGTTTCAGTAAATTCTTGGTCGTCATCTTCTGTGGCCATTGTTGAGTATACTAGATATTAAATAAAAAAATTCTAAAATTTTTCTAAAATTTCTACTTTTCATTGATGCTGACGAACTCAGCATCTCAGCATTTCTCACGAATTATTGAAATTCTAATTTGGGCTTTCTGACTGTCTCTTAGGAATAACCAGAAAACTTTGCGAAATTTCCGACAACTTCTGATCTTCAAACAGCTAAAGTGAGATAAAGACTAGCTTGTGCATTTAAATAACTTTGCGTTTTATGTAAATGTTAACTTCGGTTGCTGAAGCGAAACTTGTTTGCTAGCCCAATATCTATTGGTCGCTTTAATATGAAACACATCGCAAACACTGCGCAGAGTTTCATAAATTTATGGTGTATTTATAGATAGTAAGAGACTTGGACTCCTTTTCTTCCAATCGACTAGTCACAGTTTTTTTTATCAAGACAATTTGTGTGTAAATCTCGAGCGATCAGTAAATAGAAATTGAAAATAGTCTTTATCCAACAATCAGTCAATCCGTAGTAGTTTAAAGTGGGTCTCTCATGGCACTATTTTTATTTGCATTTGCGACAGTCAGCGCTTTTTTGGGGAATTCAATCTAATCCCGGAAGGATTAGTCAAAGCACCTTTGACATAAGAAACATATCCCCTTGAACAGGGAATATAGAACTTGCTTTCTCTCTCAGCCAAAGTACCTTTGATGTCAGTGAAGTGAAGTGAACTTTCTTCCGGCAGAGAGTGATTGACGAATGACAGTGTTTTCCAAGTTCCTACATTACCTTCAGGAAAACTTGATGTACTGCAAAAGCACTGACAGCGCGTGTTCTGTTAACCACAGCCAGGACGATGCTCCCACAAGAGGCGATCAGGCAAGAACAAACTGTTCTTAGGGCCCCCGATCTCTCGTGCTTTCAGACAAGAAAACTCTCTGGTCAGGGTTCGGCAGACAAAAACTACTTAAGTTCCGCTTACATCATACCTCGTATGGAATTGGTCGTCCATCGTATACGCTTGTACGAAACATGGACATGCACCTGCAACAGGTCGCAGATACATGCCCTTGGCGTATTACTTCAACACACATTCACATGCAACGTACATAGCATCTATACAATACTACCCCTAGCCTCCTAACAGCAAAAAACCAAAAACTATCTGCCTGACTTCACCCCTACCGCTTTGTCCTGCTCCAAAACCAAAGAAACCAAAAACTATCTGACTTCGTCTCTACCGCTTTCTGCTACTCCGACGCCTCGCAAACAATTTGCTTGCAAAGTGAGGTGCCTCGGCCAGTCTGCTTCTTGAAGACAACATATTCGTCGCTTCCCAGCTATCGCCAACCCTAACAATCCCTAATGTGTCCAAGTCCTTAATATCATACATAGAAGACAGTCACATAAAACATGTCTCCAATCCTGTACCTGATGTCCACAATCACAAGAACTACTTTCAGCTAGACCTTTTTTGAACAGAAACTCTTTCAAAGAACCATGCGCCTTCAATATGAAGCCAAGACTCAAATTAAAACCAAAATCAGGATTTCAACCGACAAAGTAAATGCCCCGCAAACGTATGTGGCTTTACATTTGTGTGACCAATACCATCTAGATTGCGATCTGGTTGTCACAGACTCGCCCAAAACTGATCTACGTTCTGCCCTACTTAATTTTTCTAAGGACTCTATATCCCTTATGAGGTGTATATCAGTCACCGGGCATCCGTTCCACTATTCGTCGCAGAACCTCCAAATTAAGACGGATAACTCCCATTAAAACCTACAGTATTTATCCAACATACGGTAAATTCAATCTGCATAGCAATACCTCCGATAAAGAGTTTATGTTGTTCACTGTCGCCTTGACAAGGACATCTTCTAGAGCTGTCTTGTATGACAGCAGTTGGAACCAGATTCCTACACAAATTATTCGCAAGGAAACTGGGCTGTCTTCTGATCATAACAAGGTACTCAGTGGAATTTGTGATCAATAAAATTATAGCAGAAACAATGTATGTTTTTAGTGTCTTGGACGTGTCTGCAGCGCCTGGTGCTAGCATAGGCTCTGATTACCATCTCACTGTAGCTTTAGTAATCGTCTGAATGTAGTTCTAAAAATGTTCCAAACTATTGGCTTTGCTTTGTAAATAACTTGGTGGCCAATGGAATGTGTAAACTCCGTTTATGAGAAAATTTTCAGTGCAATTTCGCCACAACACGCTTGAGTATGAGACA
This sequence comes from Philornis downsi, assembly GCA_019455685.1. Lineage (NCBI taxonomy): Eukaryota > Metazoa > Arthropoda > Insecta > Diptera > Muscidae > Philornis > Philornis downsi. The sequence continues at coordinate 1,168,104 of JAHXMU010000274.1, read as the reverse complement.
TGTTGTACTGTGTTAGCACAGCACACAGTAAAGGATTCTCTTTCGGCGAAGAAAAAGCCTATTTCACAACTTTAAGCAACGTCTAGATAGCAATATTTAACAGCATCCTTCTTGCAATTATACAGTTACTGCACTATAGGTGGCGCATAAGTAACTTCTATAAATGAGATTTCCTTCGGATATTATACATTGCCAATTCTATTTAATTTACTACAGTTAGTTTCGAATACTACTCTAATTTCAATAATTTTCCACATTTATTTTCAAAATTTCCAATTCTATATAAAATAAAATCATTCTAAAATGACCGCCCTCGTGTTACGTGCAACCACATAACCCAAGAGAAGGAAGTGTACTTTTATGTTTGGTATTCAATTCGTTCAGTTTGTGGCATTTCACACCCGGAGGCTGTCATTTAAACGTTTACAAATCTACAGTTTTTTTCTGCGAAAAATATGCTCTAACTTCAACATACAGTTTATTATTACGAAACCGCAGTAATAAAATCAAATTTAATTATGTTATTATTGCTATCATTTACCTTCTAATAACTGTAATCATTTTTGTTCACCATAAACCTGAAACTCATGAAAATTTCATTTGTTTCTTCTCTCTTTTACTTACAGCGCTTAAAGTGAAATTAATGGTGAGAAGACCTCACTCACAGCTTGTCGAACAGGGCATAATACCACGTAAGTATTTGATCTTTATATCTTTTAGTATACGATATTCCAACGGAATCCCGTGAAACCGCTCGCATTGCCTTGCTGCTCCCAGGTTACAGTGATAGGGGCAAAGTTTGCCTTGCACCTTTTAATTATGCTAAACAATCCCATAGCAGGCACGCATGAATTATAAAGCCTTAAAGTATGCTTTAAGTTTTTAGGCTTTAGACACACAAATGAGGTCATAGCATAATAATTGAAAAGTTACTGTGGGAAAAAGTTTTCAAAAAACAACAACAATTACAAACAACATGTAACAACACTTAAGGCAATGGCTAACACAAAAGACTTTGAGTGTAGTGGTGGCGTTATGGACATTTATTAGGTTTAGCATTTAAAAGTATAAAGAGACGCAATAAAACAAAATATAATTATATGGCTTTTTGAAGACAACACAAAGATTGATGGTCACTACAGTTTTCACTACTAGTAGTTACATATTATTGATAAAGGCATAATGAGTCTCATGGGACGAAACAGGTGACAGTAATGGATATACTATATTATATACGAGTATGTGTGTGTGAACCCCGTAGGGGCTCCTATCGATTTGTTACAATCGGTATAATTTTACTTGGTCAAATCATTGTTTACGTGCCTTGTTATTATTATATTGTTATTTATTATGTAGTGTCATTAGTGTGCGATAGGTGGCTCGTTGCTCTATAATTATTAATATATGGAATAAAAGCAATTCATTGCTCTGCATTCCTTACTTAACCCATGATAACTTTGATAAATCGTTGTTTACGTATTCCTAATGGTTTCGGGTAGAGCAGACGGGGAAATTAGTGAATAACATGTCTCTGTAAAATTCATTCTATTGCGATTTGATTCTGAAGCAAACCTTATCAATACTAAGCCCATAGCGAAATCGTTTACTTAGAGTATTGGTAATTTTTTTTTAGAAGAAAAAAGATGAGAAAATTTTCTATATTCTATATTCTAGAGATGGATTCAGTTCTTGTGTGGTGAATTTTTTTCGCTTTGGAAAAATGGTAATTTTTTCCTCAGATGTAATGCGACATTTTGGAATTGGGGGCACCATGGTCTGTATGTTTCATACCTATGTACAGTTTTTGCAGCAGTTGTCATTGAATATTACACTTTTATTTTGCTGGAATAAACTGTGTCTGCTGCAGAAGTATGCAGCCTTTATTTTCACTGCGTCGCTCCATCGATTGAATCCATAATCGTTACTTTGTTTTAAGAAAGCGGTATTTTTCATTTCGTCTCTTTGTGGTCTCTTCTCATAGCGGGTGTTACAACTGGCTATAGCGTTGCCATGTGTGCAACACCAGTTTCCTCATAGGCAGTGCGATATTCTTGATCATACCAGGACTTGTAAATTGCTGTACTCAGGTGTGGTTTTTGCGTCAGGACTACGGTCGTTCTATTGTAGTAATTAAGACAGTTTGCTAGAATACGCTATTCCTGTTTCAACATTACATTGTTGATTAATTATACACGTTTTTCGGTTTCCTCAATTCTGCCCGTTTCTTAGCTGTTCGAATCTATGCTAGAAGCAGATATTCCCCACCTTTCTATTGCATGCATTCCACCCGATGTCAAAAAATCCATCTGGTACCACACATTTGGATCGGGGAGTTGCCAACTTGCGTTATGAATATGATTCTGTGGGCATCTGAATTCACTTTACATTTTCCTCGCCGCTGTGAAGCTACCCAGATGCAATCTATGATCGGATGTTTCGCTATTTAGTTTTAATTTGCCAATTGTTGGGCAGTCAGCATATTTTTTATCTTTCCGCGTTGAACTATAATTATTAATATATGGAATGAAAGCAATTAATTGCTCTGTTTTCCTTACTTAACCCATTGTTAACTTTGATAAATCGTTGCTTACGTATTCCTGAAGGTTTTTGGGATAGCAGATACTGTAATTATCCAATAACGTGTCTCCTTTTTTTCGTTATAGGCGGCGCTATGTTAATACTGTGCTCACAATGAAGTCGGTCATTGAGAGCAATAGGGGGAAAAAGATTAACGAATTTTTCATTTTCTAGAGATGGATTCAGTTCTTGTGTAGTGAAGTTTCTTCGCTCCATAATTTTTTTTCATATCCTGTGTGTATGTGAGTGTGGGATATTTTCGTACAAAATGCAATCTCTGATCGACGGTGTCGATATGTAGATCAAATGTACCAATTGTTGGGCAAACAGCATCTTTCCCACATGTTTTGGTAAATATTTCCAACGGTCATATATTTTTTTCATGATGCTCATAAAAAGTACCCTCGTTCTCGCCATACTTGTCTCTTCGAATAACCGGTTTTCCCATTGCGGTTAAACAGATTTGAAAAATTACAAAAGTGTTTTCAAAACTGATTTGTGTTGAACAAACTGAAATTTAAAAACCATTAAAATAATAAGAATTCGGTATAATAACATCAAAAAATCAGTCAAATCAAAAAAAAAAATCCATCAATTCAAAAAATCAATCGAATCAAAAAATCAGTCAAATAAAAAAAATCGATCAAATCAAAATATCTATCAAATCAAAAAATCATCAAATTTATTATAACAATTATTATATTATTATACTAATTTAATGGTTTTGTGGTTTCATTGATTTTTTGTTTCGAAGACCATGATTTCATACGTTTATATTATTATCATACGTTTATATTTATCCAAACTAGTAGCTATTGCGTAGCTTTGTAACAGCATATTTAATTGATTGAAAATGCAAAAGCAACATTGACGTCCATCCATTAGCACGATATCTGAAAAGCTTGAGCGGTCTCAAAATTATTTTGATATCGAAAATGTTCATACTTAATGTACAATCAATATATACATCATTAAAGAATAGATTTTTATAATAACTCAAAAAATTTTACTTATTTGCATTTTTTGCATTAATACTTTAAGAAATATTTCACTTCACTTTCACTTTGAAATAAGAAATATTTCACTGGAGGAACATTCGACTATCCATATTATTATCATAAAGCTTCTCTGGACGATATTTGTGGGCTAGAGCTGACAGCCAAAACCATATTATTTATAAGAGCATTCGAGTTCACAATACTGGAGCAGACCCAAACATAGCCGACTTAACAAAGAAGATAAAAACTAGTTGGGAAAAATTGTCCTTATTTTTCAACTTAATCTCCTTTTACTACGATCTACTTTTTCTAGCGATATTCAATAGCTTCTATAGCCTGTTTATAATACGAACTGCCAAACTCCTTAAAATAGCCATCAACCGCTGTACTGAAACATCTTTACGACACTGTTTTTGCTCTATGTAAAGTAAGCGCGGCACCCGTCTTGCGTACAGTTTTCTCGTCTTCAAATTTTCAGTAAATATACGACGTATAGCACTTTTTGAAATGCTTACTATTTCAGCTAACTCACGCACCTTCAGCCGACTATTCTGCGGATTTTCTTAACTGTGTCTGGCTTGGACACCTGAATTGGTCGACCACTACGGCGTTCGTCTTGGCAGGACGTACGACCTCGTTTACACTCTTCTATTCAATACTATGCTGTCGTACACGAGGGAACAGGCTCTCCCAGAGTAGAATTTAGCTCATCTTTAATATTGGTTGGACTGAGGAGACTTTTTAAATGGAAATATTGGATTACATTACTGTGGCCAATTTTTTTTCATGTTTGCAAATTCACTGTGTTCGTTTACTTTTGATGGCTCGAATAAAAATACTAAACCTTGAAACATACTATGTTTCATAAGGTGGCCACTTTTTACCAAAATAGTTTTTTTTGAACTGCTGGCACCATCTATACGTCAGGTCGGTTGGTTATGGAACCGCCTTCTCATATATTTATCAAGTCATATTTAACATATGTCACCTCTTTAATGTTGAATTTTTAAAATTGTGGCCAGATTCTGAGTATAGAATTTCAAAATTAAAATTGCTCTAGTTTGTCTCCATCCTAGTAAGTTTCCTACTAAAATCTTTCTAAACTTATAAACACATCAAGGACGAGTGTATTGCAAGAACGATATTGCATCCGTTGTAATGCATATACAGTGAACATTATTTCCATACCATTTTCTCCCGCAACGCTATAAGTTTTGATATTACGAAAAATATCTGCATTATTCGGATAACAACCAGTATAACCACGCACCGAATGCATTTCCGGTCCATCCATATAAATGGACGTGTGTGTGTTTACGTATAGACTCATGCATTTACAAGGTGATTGCGATAAAACTTTGAATGGTTTTTCCTAAGCTGTCTGGGATAGTCTTGAAATGAGTTGGAGTACTGTACGAGGGTTGAATAATAAGCTGTTTCAATAAGTGTTTTCTTTTCGCCCATTATGTAGATGGGCTAGTGAAATATTTCCAAAGGCTTAAAATGTGGTTTTGTTAATTAATTTTTATAATAGAATTCTTCTTGTAATTTTTGCTTCACAGAGAAAACCTGAAAGAAATCGGTTTACTCGGTTTTTTATTGTTTGTGGAATATACGAAATCTGGCTTTTGGAAGAAGAGATTTTTTCGAATAATACAAAAACCTATTTTCTGAATACCTAAGATACAGGATGGCGCATCAATTGCAATACAATCGCTCGGTTTTTTTTTCTTTGTTGCTGGAATACACGAAATGTGGATTTTTGAAAAAGGGAATTTTTCGAATAATACGAAAACTGGTTTTCTGAATATGTAAGATACAGGGTGGCGCATCAGTTGCAATACAATAAGAAATTCAAATAACTTTTGTTTTTCAATTAATTAATGTACTTCATTTATTTATAGTTTTTTTTTTATTGCATAGAAAATTTAATTTTTTTTTATAACTAATCGGTTTTGAAAGTAATAGACCATAAATGACTTCCATGCTCAATCACGCATATGCGACACCTGATCAGAAAATCATTCATTACGGCCTGAAGGGTTGAAATCGGGATTTCCTCAATTATTGCTGTAATGAACTGCTTCAATTCTGTCAAATTCCTTGGTTTCTTTTTCTACACCTCTTGCTTGACATAACCTGCCAAAAAAGTCTGGTGCAGTCAGGTCAGATGAACTTGGGGGACAGCGGAAAGTGGAGTTTCTGGATATTAATTTGTTTGGGAATTTTAATTGGAGTTATGGCATAACCGGTTTGGCTATGCCTGCAATTCGGGCGTCACCATATACTTCAACATTGTAGTCGCTTTTCAATTTCAACTTCACATTGACCTTCTTGACTTATAGTAGATGTCTTCTTCTTCTTAGGCGAGGACTGGAATAGACGTCCTTATCGCCCGTAGAAAATAATTCCAAGCGTTTTGATCTTCTCCGCTTTTCCTCCAATTCGTCACACCAAGTGTCGATAGTATTTCAAAAGCCTGGTCCTTCCAACGGAGTTTCAGTTGCCCTCTTCTGCGCCGTCCATCGAGTTCATTGTCGAAAACTTTCCATGCCGGAGAATTTGGGTCCATCCGCACAACATGACCCAGCCAACGCAATCGCTGTCTATTAATGCGTTTGACCACGTCAATGTCGGCATATAGCTTGTACAGCTCATTGTTCATGCGACGCTGATACTCTTCCTTAACGATAATGGGTTAATATATTTTCCGGAGTATTTTCCTCTCGAAAACTGCCAATACTGATTCATCTACTTGCGTCATAACCCAGAATTCTGCACCATATAACGTCTGGCGCAGTCGGATTTTTGTTTGTCAAGAGAGGGCTTTATCATTGAATCGCTTGCTTAGCCCATAGTAACATCTGTTAGCAAGCAATACTCTCCTCTTAATTTGCAAGCTGACATCATTCGTTTTGTTTACAGCAGAACCGAGGTAGATGAATTCTTCCACCACTCCAAATTATAGTTGTCAACATTCACACAGCGTCCCAAACGAGTAGAATCTTTGTTCGTTGAAACCAATAACTTTATTTTATCCTCGTTTACCACAACACCCATTTTTGATGCTTCCTTCTCGATGCTTGAGAAGACTGCAGTAACATCTCGCAGTTTTCAGCCAACAATGTCTTTGTTATCTGCATATGCCAGTAACATGTGGCTTTTATTGTCGTGTTAACCGCAGATTTCCCCATTATCACCTTCAACCGTATGTTGAACAGATCGCACGATAGACTTTCGCCCTATCTAAATGTTCGTTGGTGGAAAAGGCTCGCTCAGATTTTTGCCTTTGCCTTTGTTTCTATATCACGATCGCCCCTTAGACTTCAGTTACACCTGGGGCATATCCTTAGATTTTGCCAGGTCGTTAATATTTAAAACATTCCACTTCCTTTATTTTCTTGTCTTTTTAAAATACTTTTTTAAGGTCGGGCGGCTTGTTAGGCCGCTCAACATCCTATCGTGATGTTGAAATTGCCAACAACCATTACGCTGGCATAAAAGTCCATTTCCTATTTACCTAACAGGGATGATTCCTGCAACCATAAGCCGACAGACTTGAATGTTCGTCCATAAGTTGGAAGTAGAGGAATACTTCCGAAATTCTGCTTTTCAGGTTGTTCTCAACTGAACAACAGTTAGAAACCATCAATTAGGATATTTTCTTCCCCCACATTTCCATCGATTTCTTAAATATCTAAATTTCGAGTACGATAAATATTGTGAATATTGTGCGATAACACGTTCTGGATGATTGATTAAATGTATATTAAGTATAAATGGCAATGCAAGCTCAGTTCAATTCAGTTCTTGTTATCATATCATATCATGTTGAGTTCCATGACCTGTCGTTGATACGTTGTCAACCTTCTCATTAAATAACAGAAACTTAACAGAATTTGCGAGATATTTATGGAGCCACTATAGAATACAGTTTAGGGAAAATATTCGGTATAACAAAGCTTGCCATTCAATAATAAATTCATGTCAACAAAGCGGGTTTAAGGGTAGAGACTTAACCCTCATACCGTTTTCTGGTGATGCTGAGTGAACAAACAAATTTACCAGTTTGGTCCCATTTGCATTTGAAAGTGAGCAAGTTATGTAAAATTCTTAGCATTAATATGAGGCAGCACGTTGGGACTTTATGCGAATTCGCGTCCTAAGTGGAAAAATTATAGTAACAAAAATTGCCAGACCAAACGAATGCCATTCCCTCCAGCTAGCGTCCCTCTTTGACAGTCTCTCATGTAACCGATGATGATTTGCGTGAATGATAACATTCAGCGAAACGGAAATGAAAGTAATCTACATGAAAATTGTGTTCAACCAAAGTTGTTTTTTTCCCAATCGGTGGGTAGGTAGGGGCGCATTCATTGAATACAACGAAGCGGTGAATTCTTGCAATTCAAATCTGAATATTTAAAGAAACGTACAAGAAAAACATTTAAAGTTGATGAATTTTTGGGTAGAGCAACTTACGCTTTTTTATTTTGTCATTTCGGAGGTTATATGTTAAGGCTTTTGATTGTATAGGCAAGAGAAGCAGGCATACTTTAAGGCGTTTATTCATCACCGCCAAAATAAAACCTACACTTGCAGACTTTTCTCTTTTGTTGTAAGGCTACGAAATAAATAAAACAAATGCGAAATATTTGTAAGGGATTTGAACAATTTTTCTGCTTCCATCAGCTCCCTGCTACATCCATCCTGTTCATTTTCTTATTTCTTTGATGCTGGTGTTTTCACACATCTTCTTTTGTTCTTTTCTTCCATATGTTTCCTTTTCTTTCTGTCGCCAGCTTTGAAAACCTCACCCGCTATACACGAGCAATGCAAACAATTGGAGCGTGCTAAAACCAGTGACTTGTTGAAGGCCAAAATTCAACAGCGTCCCAATCGCGAGGACTTGGAACGACGCCATATACTAGAAGAAGATGAGTGTCATATCGACCCGAGTCTGGCGGAGAAACAGCGTATGCTCAAGAAGGCTCGCTTGGCCGATCAGCTGAACTCGCAGATACAACATAGGCCAGGCCCTTTGGAGCTGATCAAGAAGAATATACTGCATACGGAGAAGCCCATAGAGAAGATTGTCAAAGAGGGTTTAGTCACCTTCAAGGCGACGAGCGAAGGTTTGCTGACACGGCCACAGCATCCGAACAGTTATGTCACATTCGAGGAGGACTCTCAGTCATCAGAAAGTGACACCCGTCAGACACCACCACGCTTGGAGGGAGCTGAGTCGGTGCCTCCGGCAGGTAGCTGCACCGATGTTCTACAGGCGGCCGCAGCATCAGCGGGCATTGTTACCGTTGCCCTGACTATACCTACGAGTGGTGGCCAGGTAGTGGTCACTTCAGGACCACTACTGCAGAATAAATTATCTACATCTAAAACCAACTACATACCTCCTCCACCACCACCTCCTCTTCCCTCTAATGCGGCCAGCACCAACGCTGCTACTGCAGCCAACAGCAACAATGCGGGCATTAAAGTTAAACAAGAAACTTCAAATTTGTACGAGGAACTTTGCCAATCGGTGGCCGGCACCAACACCACTTCCCATTACATACCAATGGTGGCATCACCCTGCTCTCTGGCCTCATCAACATCCACCCTGAGTCCATTGTCGTCAATTGCTTCGCCGCCGCAGAGTTTAACCCCACGTCCCGTCATACAGTCGCCAGCTTTGCAGATAGCCAAGTCAGATGCCCCGGGCAAGGATAAGAACCGCAAGAAATCAAAATCGAAGCCGGTGTCCAAAGCCAGAACCATAAAATTCCACGAGTATAAAGGGCCACCAAGTGCGGCCCATAAACTGACCTCGGAGGCCACCAGCAGCACAGAGGAGACCTCGTATCAGCTAATGCTGGAGCAGCAAAATTGTTTGTTGAAATTCCTCGAGACCCTGAAGAAGAACCAGTCAATTATCCCAGCTGCCTCCAGTGCAACGGGCAGCAACACCACGATCTCAGCTCCCTTAGGAGGTGCTCTGGGCTTAAAGTCCTCTACGACTATGGTTAATTCGATTACTACTTCGACCCCAGCAAACACATTGACCTTAACCCCAGCAGCGCCTCAGAATGCCAGCAATAACACACCTACACCTATGCAAGGAGTTAC
>JAHXMU010000274.1:1119311-1152765 GCA_019455685.1 Philornis downsi | reverse complement strand
ATACAATGAAAAGATTAATAACTTTCAAAATTACCTTTCAACAAATAATTTGAAATTGCTAAAGATGCGAATGGACAGAATTCTTATGAGTTTCTTTGCTCTATAACTTTTACTACAAGTTATTTCGAAAAGAAACTGAAGTATTCTCGATGTCTTCTGGCAGATTTAATTAATGAATTATGAAAATGTGTGTCGAATTTTGGATTGAATCGTCTTTGGCTTATGAGATTTCATTCAAATTTGAACAAATTTAGAACTGTTCTTTCAATTTACTCGTACATAAAGAAAACTCAACTGAAATATTAAATCACATTTAGAATACGAGGTTTTATACACATTTAATATTATACTCTCCTGGGACTTTTTGAAAGTTTAACCTAATGAATTCCATAATGAGCAATAAAAAGCTAGTGGTCTAAAGGCATAGGCAGAATTTCAAAAAAAAAAAAAAAAAAACATTAAATTCTTCCATCAATATCTCTCACTTTTGGTCTCGGCATGTCATTATCTTGGAATCAAAAAATTAATACATTTATTTTTTTGGATTATTTTCCGTCTTTCTTAAAAAGTGTCGGGTCAATTGACGTCACTTGTAAGCTCTTCTACGATTTAAGTTTCACTGATGTAATCTTTAGTTTTTGAGATATCATTAAAAAAAAACATCTGAGAATTCTATCGTAATTTATTGAATGTCTAAAACTTTCACACTATAATAAAATAGGCAGAATTTAAAAAAATAGGAATTAGTTGCTTGATTCTTTTTTAGTTTAGGAGATATCTTCGTTAAAGCTGCAAATACATATATATTTGGAACTATTCCCTAATTTAAGTAAAAATTTTTGAAATTGACTATAAAAATTCACTGTAGTTGCGAATAGTTTGCAACGTTTGAAATCATTAATTGATCCATGTATAGTTTACGAGATTTTATTTTTATTTCTAACGATATTTGAAAATCTATGTTAAAGTTTGTAAAAGTCCGCTGCAATACATTCTGGAATTTGGAATGGAAAACTGTATAAGTTTTTCCGATTTATTTTAGTTTTTTAATAATATTTTTTTAACATTTTTTTAATAATTTTCTTTAGTAAATCACAATAATTTTTTTAATAATTGTGATTTTTAAGCAGTTTTCCTAAGGAATGCTTCAATTTTCGATATATTTTTTGCTGAGTAAAAATGTTAATAATATTTATAATAATAACAATATTTCCAATATTTCGACTAATGTCTTTAGTTATCTTCAGGATTTTATTGAAAAATTGGTAAAATATAAAAGGCATCATCCGGAGCAGGCTTTAGTTTTTGATTTAATTTTTTTGTGTTTTGATTAGAAAAATATTTTGCGAAGCGGCAATTTTCAATTTTATTTGCAATATTTCAACTACAGTTTTTAACTATCTTCAGGGTTTTATTGAAAAATTAGTATGATATAAAATGTTTTTTGTATTTTGATTAAAAAAAAAAATATTTTCGGAAACGGCTGCTTTTCTAGATATTTTTCAAATAAATTTTGAATTGTATTTGTTGAATTTTCGTAATAAAAAGTAAATTATAGAACCACTAATTCAATAAATTGACAATATTTTTTGTTTCACGTTGATTGTTGACCTTTTCATTGATAGGTTTGGCTGTTAGGCGTCGTATTAAAAAAATATATAACAATTATATACTTTTAGTTTTCAATTTTATTTGCAATATTTCGATTAAAGTTCTCAGTCATCTTCAGGATTTCATTGAAAAATTTATGTGATATAAAATATTTTTTGTATTTTGATTGGAAAAAATATTTTCACAAACAGCTGCTTTTCGAGATGCTATTCAAAGAAATTTTGAATAATGTTAGTGGGATTTTCGTAATATAATTTTGTAATAGAATTTTCAATTTTGTTTGCAATATTTCGACTAAAGTCTTTTGCTATCTTCAGGATTTTATTGAAAAATTAGTACGATGTAAAATGTTTTTTGTGTTTTGATTAGAAAAAAATATATATTTTCAGAAACAGCTGCTTTTCGAGATGCTATTCAAAAAAATTTGGAATTATATCAGTTGAATTTTCGTAATAAAATGTAAATTACAGAACCACTAATTTAACAAATTGACAAGATTTTTTTATTTCACATTGATTGTTGACTTTTTTGCTGGTAGATTTGGTTGTTAGGTATTGTATTAAATTTTTTTTTTTTTTTTACTTTTAATTATTTACTTTTAGTTTTGAATTTTATTTGCAACAATTCGTCTAAAGTCTTTCGTCCTTATGATTTTATTGAACAATTAGTATGCTTTAGTCAACTGGTATTAACAGAAACTGAAAGTTAAAAGTAAATAATTGTGTTTTAATGCAAGACCTAACCGTCAAACTATAGCCAAACCTATTACCAGTTGTTACGTTCAAAATAGTTTGGTTTCATTTAAGGTTAAATTTTGATGATGTAATTTTTTTCTTTTTTTTATGTTAAAATTTCATTACAATTTTTTATTAGATTTATTATTTCTTTAAGCGTTTATTATCAAATTTCAGTTGTTATAATTTTCATGTATTATATTATTATTTTGTATTTATATTATTATTATTATTATTTTCGTATGATTTTGTATTATTTTGCATTATGTTATTATTTCATATTTATGTTATTATTATTTTTATATTATTTTGTATGATTTTCTATTATTTTGCATTATGTTATTATTTTATATTTATGTTGTTATTATTTTTATATTATTTTGTATGATTTTGTATTATTTTACATTATGTTATTATTTTATATTTATATTATTATTATTTTTATATTATTTTGCATTATTTTACATTATGTTATTATTTTACATTTATGTTATTATTATTTTTATATTATTTTGTATGATTTTGTATTATTTTGCATTATGTTATTATTTTATATTTATGTTATTATTATTTTTATATTATTTTATATGATTTTGTATTATTTTGCATTATGTTATTATTTTGTATTTATGTTATTATTATTTTTGTATAATTTTGTATTATTTTGCATTATGTTGTTATTTTATATTTGCATCAATGGTGACATAGACCGGCCCCAACAGGCCATCATATCAATAGGATTTATCTTCAACACTGTTGCAAATAAATCCCCAACTCAATCAAATTGCAATCACAATATCCGCATATCAAAGTTGAATACTTTAAATCAAGTTGGTACTTAAATGTTATGACTCATAAGAGTTATTGCAAATTTATAATCGACAAACCGAAATCAATTGAATTTTTTTATTCCACTACTTTGTGGCTTTGCATCGTTTAAATCAATTCGATCAAATTCAGTTCAATTAAAACGTTTAAACTTAATTGTTTTGCCCATTGATTTTGTCAATGTGCAGGACAATCAAATCAAATATTATTAAAACAGGGAATATATTTGACTAATTTCAATGAACTTATTGAAAAAAAATAAAAAAAAAAAAAAAAAAAAAAAAAAAGCAATCAATGATAAATCAATCAATCAATTTTTTTGTTAAATTAAATTTTATAGAATTTGGATGTAAAATATTTCAAAAACTTTTCTTTATTTTTTTTATTTTTTCTTTTTTTATATTTTCTTTTTTCTTTTTTTTGTTTGCTTTTTTATATTTTTTTTATTTTTTTTATTTACTTTTATTTTTTTTTTATTTACTTTTATTTTTTTTTATTTTTTTTTTTTTTTTAGAAAAAAATGCGGAAATACTTTCTTCGCATGATAGCTTATAAAATGAAAGAGTCTTAGGAAACATTTATCATTTTTTTCAATTCGAAGAGAAATTTAATTTTTCGAATTCCGTATCAATATTTCAGAAACATTACTTAGCTTTGAATATGCCACAATTCAAGAAAAAACAAAGAAGGAAAATTTCGAAATATAACATTTCAATAATAATGAATGTGTAATAGAGCAGCTCGGCTTATTTTGTGTCATCCAAAAGATGAAAAATGATTTTTTAAGACCGGTTACCAAAATATAAAATATAATTTTTCGGATATCTTGCCAGTGTTTTGGAAACATTATTTAGTAAATATTAAATTTGGATACGCAACAAGCAAAAAAAAAAAAAAATAATAATAATAATAATAACAATAACAATAAATATCGAAATAATTTTAACACTATGAAATAACCCTCAAATTAAATTAAATTAAATAATCTCAAAAAAACAAAATAATGATATCCCTTAATTAACTATTTTTGGACTTTGCCGTTTTTGTAAGGTATTTCTTGTGAAATTTAATTTGTTCGTTTGGAAGTTATTTCGTATTTGCAATAAATACTCAGATATGGTAGAAATATGCCAATACTGTAGCTTTGCATAGAAATAACTTTAAAATTTGTTAGTGCAGAGTCTTAACATATTTTTGCGTGTTTTTCCCGCAGAAGTCGTCCTCTGATTCGGAATTTTCAATATGAAAGTGTTAGGGAAAAGCAGCTGCCATTAGCAAAATACTTTTCTGAATACACGAAGTAAAACATATGAAGTATTTAAAACCTTTATGAAAATTCACACAAAACTTGATGAATATTTCGAGAGCAAAAACAAATAGTAAATTATTTATTACCATTCAAATGTTTATTACTACTTCAAATGTTAGTTAAACCCCCCTTTTTCTGGAGGTATTATAAAAAGCTTTCCAGCTCACTAAAATGGACAGTTAAATCCAAAGCGTTCTGAGAGCTGCTTTAAACAAAATTTTTAGAGGTTGAATTTGCCAACCGTTTTTGAGAAAATATATTGTGCTAAATTTTAATTTACATTTAATGTGTTTCAAAATGTGTTGTGTAGTTTTCATGATATCTCGTAAATTATCAACATTCTATAAGCATTAAATTAAAAGCTTCTGAGTCAGTTCAGTTTGAGCTTTCGAGTTATTTTAACACAGTTGGGAAATTGTCGTTGAAGTTGGTTTTTATTCTGTTGGTTCAATTAAAACTCTTATTATTCGGCAAGTTAAATAAAAAAAATGTATTTCGATGCTCTTAATATCTCGTAAACTAAACAAGGAATCCATCCAAAAATGAATCCATAGAAAAATGTGGATCTTAAGGGAATTTCTATACAAATGTCTATGATAATCATCTAAGTAGATAGTTTTAGACAAACTAGCAAAATATTACATTTCACGAACTTTAAAATTCGGAATAACCAATGACTGTACTGTAACAGCTTTGTCGGTGAAATTTATTTGGAAAATTGGTATTCGGAATGAGAATTTTTATACTGCATGTTATTTCGGCAAGTTAAATAAAAAAGTATTTCGATACCTTTAATATCTCGTAAACTAAACAAGGCTTAAAAAATCGCCCTTTCGGAAAGTCTTTTTTTTCTCTATGAATTCAACTGACATACTACTACAATATTTCTTGTTGTAATTGATAAAATTTCAATTCAAATTGGGACATTACTATACCTTGTATTTGTTGATATTGAGAAATATGAATTGGCGTTAAGAAAGAAATATTTTCTTTTTATAAGATTATTCAAATTTATATTGAGAAAATGCAAATCTGGTGGAGGAAATTTAAGATCAAGACTCAGTTTATAAAGCGAAAGTAGGCAATAAACAACGGAAACTGAAATGAAAACCAGAAAACTTATGTTAAGAATTAAAGCTATGTATTTAAATAATGAAATTTTCAAAAAAAAAAAAAGAAAAAAAAACGAAAAAAAATATTCTGCAGCGTTAATTTTACCAAAACAAATTGCATTGAAATTTTAAGCTATCATGTTTTTTCCGTTAGACAGTCCAGTCCTTACTATGAATTTTTTTTTTTTTTTTTGGGTCGAACAGTGAAACCTAAACAAATTACTTTTTTACGTCATAATATGTTCAATAGTTTATTTATAAATTTGCGAAATGAAAAGACATAATTTTACAATTTCGATTTTACAATATCGAACGTCCGATTTCAGCATAGAAAACTATCACAAAAATTTGGAAATATCACCAAATTTATTAAGGAAGAAACAATTTCTGATGGAATTTCTTTTTCTCGAGAGAGCAACCCAATTTGACCGCGAATATGATGATGAAAATAAAGTGTACTCTCCTCACAGTTTGTACTAGTACTTTACACTACTATGTATGTTTGCTCTTGCAACAAACTTTTAAATTTCAAATTTCGTATTTTTTGTTCTTAGCTTTTTCGTTACAATTTCAGGTTCCCATTTCCCAACGATGATTTGTATTTGCATAGTTGAAATCAGTTATTTTATAATTTAATGTGAAATTTCTTAATTCCGGTTTGCATTTTAATTTCTCAATATGTATTTGTGTTTTCTTAATACAAATTTACCATACCACAATATCAAATTTTATCCACACTCATCTATCTTTCCAATATCAATTTCGGTTTTCTCAATGTTAATTTGAATTGTTTTCCTAATATGATTTTTTTTCTTATTATAAAATTGGATTTCGCAAAAACAAATATTATTATCTCTATAAGAATTGCCATTTTTCAGTATCGATAAATGCTTTTTCAATATCAAATTTAATTTCATATTGTTATATCAATTTCTATTTTCCCAACATGAGTTAATATTTTGTCAATACAAATTGATGTTTTCTCATTTACAGCTTGATATAGTGTAGAGGAAATTTCTAATTTTTTTTTCATATAAATTTAGTGGTGTACCGATTTTTTTATTTTAAGTAAAATCAAAGAAGTTGCAACTAAATTTAACAATATATTAATTATATTAAACTGTTGTATATTTATATAGTATATTAAACTCTTTATTTCATGTAGATTTTCATGAGTTCATCTAACTATAACATAACATTTGCAATTACTGTTAATGTACCGCAGGCGGTTTCTATAATATAATAGTACAATTATTGTCCGATAGATGTCGTGATAGTGGTTTCAATAAAAGTGCTGTTAATTTTCATTACATCTAGCTTCATAAAATGATACGCAAATACACCTGGTACGTTATTTTCAAAGACCAGTAACATGTCAAGCAATTCAACATTATTAGCAATTCAAATTTATGGAAAAATAATATCTTTGCATTTTAAAGTTGACACATTCGAATTTCAGTTTATTTTATGCAAAATTCTGAGAAAATCAATATAAATTTCGGCGTGACATTCTTGTTCAAATACTCGTATATGCAAAATCTGTATTTGTGCGTGGTTTCCTCAAGAAATTTGGAATGGAACCAAAGCTGTTATATTGGGTGTTGACCAAATTTAAAAAAAAAAAAAAAAATTTGGAAAAATCAGAAATTTCTTTTTGTGTTTTTCTTTCGCAAAATGCTACATAGGATGAAAAATAGATGAATCAAACATAACTAACTTTGAACAGAAGTCTATATGGCAGCAATGAGGCATATATCAACATGGTACTCGTAAAAGAAATGTGTGTCAAATTAAGAGACCTCGACCTAATCTGGACGTTGATCAAAAATGCAAATACAGACTAGTTGAAAAAATAAATATCCGATACATATGATTGTTAGCCATCCCTGAATATATATTGTTGTAACCGCAAAAGAAAATCTGTAATTTTTCTCAACATTTTTTAAATTTTATCAATTTTAATGTCGTTAAATTATTCTCAAACTTTTGACTTTTTGTAATGTGGTTGAACTAAAATTTTTTTAATTTTTTCAATTTCAGTGTCGTTAGATTTTTCTAAAATTTTTGATTTTTTTAACGAGGTTGAACTAGAGTAATTTTTCAATTGTCTTTCGGAATCCATACACAAATGTGGATATTGAGGGAATTTCTATACAAATGTCTACGATAGTCAGCTAAGTAGATAGTTTTAGACAAACTAGCAAAATATTACATTTCACGAACTTTAAAATTCGGAATAACCAGTGACTGTGTTGTAACAGCTTTGTACGTGATAATTAATCTGGAAAATTTGTTGCTCAACAATTACCCACTTGAATTTCCTTTTAAATTAAGCGCAATGAGATTTTTTTTAAATAAGAACTACGTTGTAAATCATGAAGAACACATCAACTGCTACCATTAGAACACTCTTTGGACTACATTTCAAAATACCTCACGCATAACAAATATATGAGACAAGCCTTGCGCCATCTTTCGGCAAATATTTGTACTATTTTTGAAATTGTATATGTTAAGTATAAATTCCTAGACTCTTCATTTTTTTAGAAATCGAACAAATAGCGACTAAGTTTTGCTGGTAAATACAACACATTTGCTGTGAATTAAGTGAGCGTCAAACGTTGTTTATTTCAAAAGTGTGCAGTGTTAACTTGTTTAGCATTTTCAGAAAAATAACGGACAGCACAAAGACCGTGCGTAATATATATTTTTGGGGGAAAAAGTCTACTAAAAAGTACTTTCGACATCTGTCAGCACAAATTACTGTAAGCTTATGAATATGTGTCCGTAATATACTTCTGAATTTTATTTAAATAAGAAAATATGAATTGAAATGTTGCTGAAGAAACAATTTCTTGTTACCAAAGAAATTGCCCATTATCGAATTAGTAACAGAAATAGAAAAAGCAAACAACAACATAATAATAAATTTGTAAGGTATACTTGTATAAAGATGCCTTTTACGAGAGTTGCAAATCGAAATGTTAAAGTATAAGGAATTACCCCAGCATACATATATACACGTACTCTTTTGAGATTCCTTTGTTAGCCCCTAAAACATCAAGTCTTCTTATTCACTCCCCTTTTTTCCGTGTTTGTACATAGCATTAAAGGTATTTTTTTTTTCGCTTCCTCTGCAAAAAATATGAAATATTTGAAGCACAGCAAGAGGTGAAAGTATATTTTTTCCATTGTTGCCAATACTGATTATGAAATTCTTTTTTGCCATAACCTAAAGCGTAAATAAATGTTATTTAGAATATTTTATTACAGAACCAAACCTTTGCTTATTTATTTTAAATGAAAAACTTTAAACCGAAAACGGAGAAAGAAACAGAAGAAGAAAAAAAATCATCCCTTACATTGTTTTTTGATGCATTTAACATATAACAAAAACAAACTAAAAAGAAATAAATAAATAAACAAAAGCCCTTTATTCAACAAATGAGCTATAAGCAAGTTTAGCTACAGCTACAGCTACAGCTAAAAAAAAAAACAAGAAAATTCTTTCCAAAGCAAAACAATAAAATCAATTTGTTTATGACATAAACCATAATGTGCAAAATAAACAATAAAAATTTTAGCATAAATATATGAAATATAAATAAAATATTTAAAAAAAAAAATACTAGAATAAAATATAATAAAACAATATACTAACTATAAATATGTTTTTAATTAAGAGCATTCCAAAATAAATAATACCACGTAAAGAAAACCTTAATAAAAGAGGAAACAACATAATAAAACAAAAACACACACACACAATCATAAAACGCAATACCATAAAAAAAGCAAAATGTTAAATATCCCTATTAAGGCAAACAAATGTAATGGATATGTTTACTTCCAATTATGAACTATATATTTTAACTACGAATGCAAGAGATGGTTTAAAATAACCATAAAGCCCTCTGCTCCATATCAACCAATAAACATTTCCCTACTCATTTTTTTTTTTTTTGTACATGGCTTAAAAAGTATATAAAATGTAATGGAATGTTTGAAGAAAATTGAAATATTTACCCCAACACAAAACCTAAGAAGACATAAACAACTGTTAATATAATCCTCTTCCCCTCAGCAGGAAAATAACGTAATAATTCTAGGAAAAAAATCACGTACACATCTTTAATAGTTAAGAAAGAGTCAAATGATTTTAAATTTGTATCTCTCTAAAACATGAAAATGACAAAAAAGAGTTTTATATTAAAAAAAAAAAAAATAGGTATAAAAAAATTATACCGAACGGAATGTCTGTTTGCAGCAGAAGCGAAAAGTGTTATAAAATTTCTGTTTGAAATATAAAAAATGCTACATGAAAAAAAAAACAGTTCCGTAGTAGTTCTTGCATTATCTTTAAACCATCTGTCTGTTAAAGTAATCTTAATAAGTCACTCTTCTACAACTAAAATTGTGAAGACGTTTAAATCTTAAACGTTTGTTATTTTAATCTTCCCTTAAAGGAAAATATGAAACGGACATGACAACAAAATAAAAATGGTTTTACTCAAAGAAAAGATGTTCCCACGGCAGATACAATAACGCAAGTTATTGGCCCAGCCATATTTCTGATAGTTCTAAGCCCATCTGAGTTGCATTTTATGGCAAAAAGTAGAAATTCTGTAAACGTGTACGTACCCAAATTTAAAATGCCTACCAAGCCACTTTCCTGTACGAAAGATGTCTTCCACGTCACACCTTTATAGGAAAGCTGTCTTTTAATACATATCTCTATTAGAAAAATGCCCCTCACGACGTCCTCCTACTCGTATGTGAAAAGCGTTCTGAAGGACAACTTTCTATTTAAAAAGACGAAAAGACATCCTGTGTGAAAACTGCCTTGCAGGACACCTTTCTATACGAAAAGCGTCGTTTCAGACACCTTTCTATGCGAAAAGTGTCTTTTCAGACACATTTCTATACGAAAAATGTCTTTCAAGGCACCTTTTTGTACGAAAGGTGTCTTTTAAGACACCTGCCTATACGAAAAGTATCTTTTAAGACACCTTTATATGCGAAAAGCGTCTTTTAAGACACCTTTCTGCATGAAAAGTGCCTTTTAAGACACCTTTCTATACAAAAAGTGTCTTTCAAGACTCCTTTCTATACGAAGAATGTCTTTCGAAACAGGTTTCTGCACGAAAAGTGTATTTCAGGACACCTTTCTATACAAAACGTTTCTTTCGAAACACGTTTGTATGTGAAAAGTGTTTTTCAAGCCACTTTTCTATACAAAAAGTGTCCTGCAAGACACCTTTCTATACAAAAAGTGTCCTGCAGGACACCTTTCTATACAAAAGTGTCCTGCAAGATACCTTTCTATACGAAAAGTGTCCTGCAAAACACCTTTCTATACGAAAAATGTCTTTCAAGAAAACTTTCTGGACGAAAATTGTCTTTTAAAACAGATTTCTATACAAAGTGTGTTTTCCACCTTTCTGTATGAAAAGCGACGAAAAATGTCCTTTAAGAGACCATTCCCACTATATGGAAAATGTCTTGATTAATATTTTTCTATACGACAAATATGCTTTTGGAAACTTTTCTATACTGAATGCCATATGTTTCTTAAACGCTGTCTTTCTATGTCTTTCTCTGTTCACTAAAATCGTGTCGTTAAATTTCTATCAAAAATTATTTTTGTTTTATACCCGAATTCCTTTGTATTTTGCCAATAGAAAAACTGAAAGTAACAAATGTAGCATATCAATTTTATGTCCTTTTTGTGAAGACACCGTTGTAGTCTCTGAACATTTTAGATATCCGCCTGTCTCTTTTCATATAGGCTTTCATATCATAAAATTTTGACCAATTGGCAGTTATTTATCCCTGATGGTTTCCGAACTGCTGAGTACACTCGATTCTTTTCAACAAGTATGGCTTTTTTTTATATGATACAAACTGTATGTCGTAACGTATGTATAAACCCAAATTCACTTCTCCGTTAGTACCGATGACTTGGTCAAAATGTAGCGCGACTAGTTTCAATAAATTCAAATGGCCAGTTAATGATCTGAAGCATAAGCATCAATTGACAAAAATAAGAGAAAATATTTAGTCCAACTCTTTATATAGGACAACGATTAATCGAAGCTCGTAGTCTACGGCTTAATGGATTTGTAGAAAAGTTAGGTCTCAACTGATTGATAATGAGCATTTTTTACCGCCCCATCAATGGATTAAATTTTATAAGGGCGAACTTACCAGAAACTTAGCATCAATGAATTAGAAATTGTGGGAGCTAAGCCAACTATTTCCTTCCATTATAATCTCTGGCTAACTAAAACCCGTAAGATACATTCATTTTCTCATGTTAACTTCTATTTTTCAAAGGATATACAGTAAAGATTATTGCTAATTATAGCTTATTTTTGATGGTTAACCGTAAAAACTATGCAAATCTCTTGTATCCTTCCAAGGGATATTAAGGTTTTATAACACTTTACCGGCCTAATAATTTATCACATAAACGAAGTTAATGTTATGTTCAATTAAAAATTAAACATATAAAAAAAGAAATATAAACATAAAATTAATCAAGTATTTCCTTAAAGGAAAGAAAACGCCTTTATGTTAGTGAAAAATTTGTGTTTTGTGTTTTCAAAATTTTTTTGGAAAATAAAAAAAAAAACAATAAATGAAATTTATAAAATAATAGAGCAACAATGTGTAAAGCTTAAAGTAGAACATTTTAGGTTATTTTTAGATTTTGTTTTAAATAAAGAAATATATACATATACTTAAAACAAAATAATTCCGTTTAAATATACATTATATACCACTACATGGATACAATAAATTTATATCTAAAATGAAGAAAAACTAAATGAAACCTTATGGTCATAATAAAAATAAACATAGAAATGCATCACTATAAAGTAAAACAAACAAACAAACAAAAAAAAACATTTTAAATTTAAGAAAACTTCAAACTCAAACTCAAAAAATGTACTTAATTATATTTAATTACAAAAAAGAAAGAAAGAAAATGTTCATTTATCAAATGCTTAGCATATAAAATAAATAATTGAATAACTTAACAAAAAAAAAACAAAAAAAAAAATACTAAATTAATAAATAAAATAAATATATTTTTTTATATAAGCTTAACGTTTTTAAATGGCCACATAAAATATTTGATAACAGTTATCTAACCCAAACATATATAATTTAATATTTGCATTGCAATTGGCGTTAATTAACTTTTAAACTCTTTTTAAATTAACCAACATATAAAGCGGTCTACATAAAATTAAATACGTTAAAACTGGAATACAGCAGGAACAGCAGCAGTAAATATTATGGCTCATTCTTTCTTCTTTTTCTACCAGCCACTCAATAATTAAGAAATACTCGTTTAGTCCCTTTCATACTTCTGACTTAGTCATGGTGGTGAGCCGCAAGAAAAGAAAAAAACCTTACAAATAAATAAATAAACAATAAATTATTAATAAATAATTATCATAAACTGCAAAATCCACAACTACTACTACTACTTCTACTTCTCTACTCCATATAAATATAATAACGCTAAAGTAAATCAAATCATTATATTTGAGAACTTCCATTAAGAGTTAATTATTAATTAATTCGCGTAATTGTTATTTATGTCTATTCAACATTAAATATAATTTGTATTTAACGGTTCGTTCCCTCACCGCAATTGCTGAGAACGAAATAATTTTATAATTATTTTATTATTATTATTAATTGCGCGTTATAAATATAAGATTCTTATAATTTTCGTTCATTTTTCTTGTTTGTTTATTATTATTCTATTAGTATGATTATGATTATATTTAACATGAAAAACTCTATATTGATTATTACAATAAATTTTATTACTACCATTATTCTATTCTGCTATTATTGTGAATTAATAAAAATCCACTGAAATCAAAACAGATTTATTTAATTATCATAAAGATTGTATGTATTTTACAAATCAAATAAATATTTTTTAAAAATAACAAAAAAGTGATAAATAAACAACAATAATAATAAAAAAGATCACATTAATTTTTCCAATGAAAATCGAATGCATTTTTCTTTTTATTTCTTCTGCTTTGCTCCACAGAACGGCTGCTAAGGGCAATTTATCCTGTTGTTTGTTTTTTTCTAAGACACCTTTCTATGCGAAAAGTGTCTTTCAAGACATCTTTCCACACGAAAAGTGTCCTCCAAGTCACCTTTCTATACGAAAAGTGTCCTTCAAGACGCCTTCCTATACAAAAAGTGTCTTTCAAGACACCTTCCTATACTAAAAGAGTCCTCCAAGACACCTTTCTATACGAAAAGTGTCCTTCATGACAACTTTCTATACGAAAAGTGCCTTTCAAGACACCTTTCTATATGAAAAGTGTCTTTCAAGACACCTTTCTGTACGAAAATTGTCTTTTAAGACACTTTTCTACACAAGGAATTTCTTTCCAGACACATTTCTATATGACAAGTTTCCTTCAAGACACCTTTCTGTACGAAAATTGTCTTTTAAGACACGTTTTTGAAAAAAGGATGGAGCTAATATTGATATATAGGTAGTATAGACAGAAGTGTATTAATTTTTATTGCATTTTAGAAGTTGATACTTAGCACATGGGGTCTTTATTTGTTATCGTTTATCCGTTATTTAAAGATGTTGAAGGAGTTTTTTTTTTACCCAGAACTGCGCTTAAGACGTATCCGTTTCAACAGCGTTTGGTTCCAGCAAAATGGAGCAACGGCACACATAGCCAGAACGGTTATGGTGGATCACCAACGAAAATTCTTAAACAAGTTAATATATAGAAATTCCACTTTCCGCTGGCTGCCAAAGTCAACTGACCTGAGTGCATCAGACTTTTTTATGGAGTTATGTCAAGCAAGAGGTGTATGAAACGAAACCAAGGAATTGGACTGAATTGAAGCAATCCATTAAAATGATAATTGAAGAGATCCCGTAGTGAATAATTTTCTGATCAGGTGTCGCATTTGCTTGAATGAGCATGGATGTCATTTAGGGCCTATCATCTTCAAAACCAATTAGTAATATAAAATAAAATTGAATTTTCTATTAAAATAAAAAAGTGAATAAATGGAATACATTAATTAAAAAAAAAGTTATTTGAATTTTTTATTGTAGCACAATTGCTGCGCCACCCTGTACTTAAAATTTCAATTCGGTTCAAGAATTCAAAACGCACAAAATAGTGTGGTCTTCATCCAGTCAGCATTATTACTTTTCCTTTTTGCCATTAGATACAATTGGATTGGAGTAGAATTACAAAATTATCATTTACTATTAGAGTGTCCAAACCGATAAACTCAATTATTATAGCCAAGTCCGTATAACTCCCTATCCATAGCATAATGTTATGACAGCACGTACCACATGTATGCCCAAAGTAAAAGAGCAGAAACTAAATGAATCAAGTGATCGCCTTGGGCGTATGCCTTTTGAATAAACCATATTCGATATTGGGGATCGTAAGAATATAAAATTGTAAACATTTTTTAAAAGAACAAAGAAATGTAAATATGAGGCCATCTGTCCATCATGTTACACTGATGGAGAACAAAGAAGCATTAAAGTAAATCGAGGTATTGTTAGGAACAAATCCTATTCAATAAATCAGATCTTAACTCGCAACCATGCAAGACACAAGCGTTTCATTTGGAACTCGGGAAATCTTAGCTTACCTATACATTCAAGCAGGACTGAAGTATCTCAACTGGACTCAGATGATCTTCAAGAATTCGGCTTACACCGCGGAAAGGTATAAGGAAAGTATTTAAATCTCAACTAGAAATACAAGAGTTGTGAAGGAACAAGGGGCGAGACCGCTCTACCCCATAGTTTGTTCTTTTTTTAACAATTTTTTTTATATTATAATTATTTTTTTATACAGGATGGCAGAAAATGACCTAAGTGGTGTGAATTGCTTATAACTTTTTATTTAAGACATATTTATTTATTTTTTTTTTTTTTTAAATACAGTAAATTTATGGAGAATATTTTTAGATTAGTTATTAAAAATGATATCCCGCAAGTGGTGGCCATTTTCTGCTTCGCACAAATGTGCTCTGTCCAACACATTTTCCATGACCTTTCGCAAAATTTCCGGTGTTATGTTGTTAATTTCGTCTCGAATATTGGATTTTAATTCGTCAATAGTCCTGGGCTTATTAACATAAACTTTCCCCTTTAAATAACCCCAAAGGAAAAAGTCTGAAGCGGTTAAATCCGTGGAACGCGGAGGCCAATTAAAATTGCTTGTACGCGAAATTATTCTTTCACCAAATATGTCGCGTAAAAGAGCCATTGTGGCCCTCGCAGTGTAAGCTGTGGCTCCATCCTGTTGGAACCATATTTGCGGATGGTTTTCCACGGCTGGCCTTACAAAATTTTAGAACATGGCCCGATATCGATCAGCATTGATGGAAATGGAACACCTCGTTCATTTTCAAAAAATTATGGGCCAATGATCCTTTCTGAAGAAACACCGCACCAAACAGTACACATAACTGGGTGTAATTGTCGTTGATGAAGTACTCTCGGGTTTTCCGTAGCCCATATCCTACAGTTTTGCTTGTTAACGAACCCATTTAATTGGAAATGGGCTTCGTCACTCATACCTAAGTTATGAATAAAATTTGGATTCTCTTGTGCTTTTTGCTGGAAATAAATTGTCAAGTCAAGTCGTTGATGGTAATCTGTCGGTTTCAATTCTTGGACAATTTGAATTTTGTATAGAAACATTCTTATGCTATGCAAAATTCACTGCAGCGACCCTCTTGAGATGCCAAGTTGTGTCGAACGTCTCCTGGTTGATGTTTGTGGATCCTCCTGAATACTCTCCTGTACCACTTGAATATTGTCATCCGTGTGCACCGTTCGTCGTCTGCCAGCACCAGGAAGGTTCCTTACTGCTCCTTGTTCTCGAAAATTTGCAACAAGACGTTTTATTGTTGACTTAGAGGATGCAACCCGCACATTAAATTGACGACGGTATGCACAATGGACCGTTGATTTACAAAGTAAATTTCAACGATTTGGGCACGTTGTTCAGTTGTGTATTGCACCATTATAAATTCTCCAAGTCTTCTTTACAAAATACTAAAAAGGAAAGAAACAAAAATTATAATAAAAAAGTTATAAGGAATTCACACCACTTCGTTTATTCTGGGCCACCCTGTATATATATTTTTTTTATTACATTTTTATTTTTTTTAATTATAATTTTTGATTAACAGGTTATTTACTTCGGTTAATATATTTAAAAATCTGAATAATGTTTTAATATTTGTGGAAAATAACAAGAATTATAATTCTGATTTGTTTTAGATAGTAGAATGTGAACAATTTGGCAATATCGCGTTGCATGAAAATTCCATCATTGATTTAAATATTTTTAACCAAACCTAACTTATTTGAATTTTTACCATTTACAGTAAATGGTGACTTGAAAATTATATTCAAGAAGGCGGTTAACTTTTGCCTCGTACAGTTAAATTTCCTTATTTTTTTACACAATATTAACTTTAAATGATTTTACTCACGAAAACAAAGGATGTATTAAAATTTTGTCAGAAACTGTTGATCTTTCTTTTAGGATTCTATCATAAACGTTAACGTTGAGTGAATTTCCTTCGATGCGCATGCGCACCATCAAGCGGTAAAAAGAACGATTTACTTAGCAAAACAGAGCAAAACTTTAAAATGAAATGTGTGTTTTTACTAATGAATATATTCCATCAAAGCTTGTACAGGGTGATATTTTAAGATTTATGTTTTTCAGGTTGGCAGCGCGTCCAATTGCCATCTGTCAAAGTGAAAAGTGTACAGTAGGGATTATGCACTATGAGCTACCCTCCCTACGGCCAAACTTTAATGGTGGCTCTGACAAAGCAGCTGCCAACTTTGCCAAACAGGAGAGAAATTGTATTGCAAAAAGTGAAAAGTGTACAGTATACTCTGCCATTTCATCATCGGAAGACTAACAAAGGAGCAACGATTGCAAATCGCCAAAATTTATTATCGAAATTCGTGCTCTGTGACAAATGTGCATCGTTTGATACGACCATTTTATGGTCGTCATAATCGACCTGTTGAATCAGCAATTCGTGCTGTTATCTCCAAATTTCGCACCAAATGTACTTTGTTGGACATAAAACCATCGAAGAAAATATTGCAGCCGTAGCGACCAGTGTTAATGACGATCGTGAAATGTTAATTCGTCGCCGTTTTCAGTGATCGGGCCTATGTTACTCAATCACGAGGAAAATTGTACACATCGATTTGGGTTTGAAAGCCTATAAAATTCAACTCACGCAAGAATTGAAACCGAATGACCTACCACAATATCTAATTTTTGGTGAATGGACCTTACAGAAGCTCAATGAAAATCCGCTGCTTTATCGAAAAATTGTGTTCAGCGATGAGGCTCACTTCTTGCTGAACGGATACGTAAACAAACAAAACTGTCACATCTGGAGTGATGAATAGCCACGTGCCATTCATGAATTACCGATGCCCCCCGACAAAAACGACATTCTGGTGTGGTTTGTGGGCTGGTGGCATAATCGGTCCATTTTTCTTCAAAGACGACCGTGGAAGAAACGTTACCGTCAACGGTGAACGATATCGGGCCATGATACGCGATTTTTTTTCTTTTTTTTTGCCCCAATTGGCTGAGTTGACTTGGTTGACATGTGGTTTCATCAGGACGGTGCAACATGCCACACTGCTCGTGAAACAGTGGATATGTTGACGAATGAATTTGGGGAGCAGCTTGTCTCTCGATTTGGCCCCCTAGATCTTACGATTTAACACCTCTTGATTATTTCTTGTGGGGTTATGACAAGCCGAACATTTGTCAAGCAGAACACTATTGAAGCCTTACTGGATAACATAACACGTGTTTTTCGTGGAATACAGGCCAAAATACTCGAAAAATTGACGAAAAATTGAACCTTCGAATGGACATTTTGAGACGGAGCCGCGGACAACATTTACACGAAATTATCTTAAAAATTTAATGACAAAGACCAACTTATCGATTCCAATAAAAAAAATTTTTAATATATGATGCAAATTTGAGTGTTTTATTCGATTAAAAAAAAATCAGCCTTTACATGATTTGATTACTGTTATGAACTAAAATTTCTTCCAGTGGTAGCATCCATTGAAATGCTAACCTAATCTAAATTCAAAATCCTATTTTGTCTCAAAATATTAACCAACAAGGCCAAACAATATTGTGTGAAATTGCTTTTCTTATTAATGTTGATTTTATCACTGAATGTATAAGATTTGCATTCATTCTTGCTATAATAGAAAAGACCCTTTAACTACAAAAGGTGTAGACAAAACCCGATTATTTAATTAGGTTTTTTGTAGCAATTAGATTTTAGTACTGCTTTTAAGGTACTGTAGTCAGTCTTTTTACATTTTGTAATATATTTTGCTTTGTTTAATATCGAAATTCGTCTTTGAATTTCTGTTGTCGATCTTCAATGTAATATGATTTTGGTGGTTTTTTTTCGGTTAAAAATTGTTTGTCTGTTAAAAACTTACGGATATTTACTTCGGTATTCGCCAAAATACCATCTTCAGCGCCCTTAGCTGTTTGTGCTTTCTCGATCAGTATCGCAATCTTAAGGGTCTATAACTTCATGAATCAATTGAAAAGTTTTGCCCTCCGATACGAAAATATTTTCAACAAAGAGCACATGTCAAGTTCCTTTCTATGCATGGAACTATGCATAAAACAAAATTGCATACAAGTTGTTGTTGTTAGAAATGCTAATAAACGTAGCTTAATGAAAAACTAAACAGTGTACCACCTGTGCATTATGTTCATTTTTAAATTTTCTTCAATGTATTATAAGACGATTTCGATTCTTTATTCGATTCAAAATCATTTGTCTGTTAATAATAATTTCTCTAAGCTCAAAATAAAAAGGAGTTTGTGACCTGTCTCCAAGCGCAAAGAACCGAAAACTAAAGTTCTGTATCTGAAATTCGTTAATTCCTTGCGCTAAACCATTTCCTACACGCCTCCAAATTTTTTGGTAGTCGCATCGTTTTCTTTTAAGTTGGATGCTATTATAATAATTTTTAGAAGAATTATTTTAGACAAAATTATATGTAAATAAAACAAATTTTAATTATATATTTAGCAAGACTTTCAAAAGAAAAAAATCTAAAAAATTTATGAAGAATTAAAGGAAAAAAGCTTAAAATTTAATTCAATTTTCCCCGCTTAACAGGTTGGAAAAATAGCTAAATCTATGGGGGAAAAATCTAAATTCGCAACGCTGTCGATGAGAGAAATATGGAAATAAGCTTCCGATCTATTCGTGTCGGTTGGAAGTTATAAATATAGAATATATGAGGTGTGATAGAAAAAATAACCATTATTTTCAATTTTTTTTTTCAAAAAGTATTTATTTATTCATCAATTTCTATTTTATTTCCTTTAAAATAGTCCCCCTCTGATATAATAACACTTGTGCCAGTGTTTCTTCTAATCCTCGAAACACTTCTAAAACGCGCTTTTTGGTGTCGCCAACAGCTCCTGTTTCGACTTCGCTATAGCACAAGCATGCCTACAAATACCTAAGGGATCATCCACTTAACTTAAAACTTAATTCTTAAAATTTAATTCTAATCCTTGGTTGTTGATTTTTCACCCTATTTTGATTTAATTTTTCAAAACCGCTATAATAATAAAGGCACTAAAATACTACTATGTGTGTAACCTGCAAATCGTGCATCAGTTTGTCGAAATCACTTAGAAAGTTATGAAATCGAAGTTCTTTTCACGATTAGATAATCTACTTCACAATTTTTGTGACTTTTTGTTTAAACGCTTTAATTTTTCTTAAAGTTTGTGAACTCCTATTGTGGACACTGCCAGGCGAAAGCCCCTGCCAAAGGTCAAAAGTTTAAAGTTATCTTAACGATTGTGCATTCTGTTTCAGAGTTATGAACAAATTTGTATTTTAGCGATATTTTATTTAAGCGCTTTTATTTTTCTTCAAGTTTGTGAACTCCTATTGTGGGCACTGCCTGGTGAAAGCCCCTGCCAGAGGTCAAAAGTTTAGGGTTATCTTAACGATTGGGCACCCCGTCTCTGAGTTATGAAAAAATTTGCATTTTAGCGAGTTTTTATTTAAGCGCTTTCATTTTTCTTAAAGTTTGTGAACTTCTATTGTGAGCACTGCCTGGTGAAAGCCCCTGTCAGAGGTCAAAAGTTTAGAGTTATCTTAACGATTGGGCACCCTGTCTCTGAGTTATGAAAAAATTTGCATTTTAGCGAGTTTTTATTTAAGCGCTTTCATTTTTCTTAAAGTTTGTGAACTCCTATTTTGGGCACTGCCACTGCGAGTTTTTATTTAAGTGATTTTTTTCTTAAATTTTAAAGGAAATTTTAGTTATTTTGACAAATAAACTCTCCGTTTCGGAGTAATAGATTGGTTTGTATTTTATCGATTTTTTTTACTATTTTTCGCTTCTATGGGGATTAGCAAGATTGCAATATAAATTCCTTAGAAGCCCTAATTTTTTTTTGTAAGGCCGTTCATCTGAGATCAGATGAGATGAGTTCAGAGATATGACCGTACTAGTATTTTAACAATTTTTCAGTATGACCGTACCAGTATTTTAGAAATTTTTTTAGCATAAATCTGTATATGAGAATTGGGAAGTTCACTTCCGAGCTTCAACCATACATAGGTTTTAGCGATCTATTTAATTTGACAAATTCTGGATTCCTTGACATCGGCTGACTGTTATGCATATAAAAGACATTTTAATTGCTGGCAATTACATTTATGTGGAGTTTTTTTGGATCTCCTTTCTTCGAAGTACCAAAACTAACTCAGCAAATGCAAACAACTACCACGTTAGCTATTGATGTGACTATCAATACATTTGCTTCGACTATCGCAAGCAGCAGACGTTTTTCTCTGAACGGCTGTTATTCGGTTTTTTCGATTTGCTTTTCCGTTGTAGTCGCTAGCAAAGCGAACGAAACCATTTTGCATATTTTATGATTCATTTCATTCGCTTTTTGATTATTTTCACAGGAAAAGCAAAAACCAAAGTAATTTGCTGAGAATTTACTGTGGCATCAGTAAGCAAAGGCTGCTTTTTTTACTGCCATTGCTGCTGTTTGAGGCAGAAATTTAAATCCTGGTTGATTGATTAATTTCAGTCGTTGTGATTGTGAAAATTTTGCTTTATTTTTATTATCAACTCATTTGTGCGATATCGTTGTCATTGTTGTCGTTTTTTTTTTTTTTTTTTTGAAAATTAAATGGTATTACAAGGAATTATTTAGACGTTACAATGCAGGAGCTATCGGCCAATGCGTTATCGTCAATTTTAAAGCATAATAACTTTATAGCTGTAGTAGAAAACCAAACAATGTAAGCAGTTTTTTTTACATAATAAAACTTACAACTCTATGAGGGTTTTTATAGATGGTAGTTTAGATGGATCTGTATAAGTACAGAAGCCAAAGTAGTATTTTTGCTGAAAGCCCAAAAAGTTGCTAAAAGTTTCCTTGATTTTTCGATATAATCTCCTTTTACCTCGATACACTTTTCAGCGATATTCAATAGCTTCTACACCCTGTTTATGATAAGAACTATCAAATAGTCATCAACCGCAGACTCCACTTTTTCATTGTTGGCAAATCTTTTGCCACCGAGCCATTTTTTCAAGTTTGGAGGTAGAAAATAGTCCGAGCGTATTAAATCAGGTGAATATGGCGCACTATGAAGCAATTCGAACTTTAATTCATTAATTTTGGCCATGGAAATAGTGGATGTGTGAACAAGAGCATTGCCTTGATGAAACAACACTATCCTTTTCGCCATATGCGGCCTTTTCCTACAATTTCGTCGTCTAAATGCTGCAATAAATTAGCACAACATTCTTCGTTGATGGTTTTTCCTTTCTGAAGATATTCAATAATGGGATTACCATGCGCATCCCAAAAAACAGACGCCGTGACTTTGCCTGCAAGTTGAACCATCTTCGCCTTCTTTGGACATGATTCTCCTATTCCAGTCCACTGCTTTGACTGTTCCTTTGCCCCAGGTGTGAAGTGATGGAGCCATGTCTCACTCATGGTTATAAATCGACGCAAAAATTTAGCTTAATTGCGGTAAACCTAGCCAAACACTCTACTGATGCGAACATCTTCATAAAGCTTCTTTTATGCTACTGAAAGCAAGCGTGGCACCCATCTAGCGCACAGCTTTCTCATCTTCAAATCTTCGATCACTATACGATGTACGTATATACGATAAAATGCCTATCATTTTAGTTAACTCACGCTCTTTCAGCCAACGATCATCCAATACCATTTTTTGGATTTTCTTAACCGTGTCTGGCGTGGACACCTCAATTAGTCGAGCACTACGGTGTTTGTTTTGGCAGCTCGTACGGCCTCGTTTAAACTCTGCTACCCACCATTTTACAGTCGTAAGCGAAGGAGCAGAATATAGCTCAGCCTTAATATTGGTTGAACTGGTACCTTTCAAATGGAAATATTGAATTACATATAGATGACCAATTTTTTTCCATGATTAGAAAGTACAAAACTGAGATCGTTCACTTTTGATGGCTCGAAAAAAATTAAAAAATTACGTGGCGCCTTGGAACTTAAAACATATAGGTGTGCCACTAAGTACTCGCTGCTTTTTAATGAAAATTCAATTTTATTATGAAAACATATTTACAAATGATCTATTGAAAGTGTTACCCATCGCTAGCTACTACTCTTTACCATCTTTCTGGCAAAGCTCGAATTCCGTCACGATAAAACTGTTTATCTTTTGAGTTTATCCTCGAATCTTTTAGCCATTCCTTGATGTGATCTAGATATATGGCGGATGGGGTCAGACTTCCCATTTCAGCGTTTCCAGGTAGATTTTAACGGGCTTGGTCGCGTGAGGCCGAGCATTGTCATGCTGAAGAATCACTTTTTCGTGTCTCTTCGCGTATTATGGGCGTTTTTCGCTCAGAGTTCGGCTCAATCGCATTAACTCAAGTCGATAGCTATCCTTAGTAATGTTTTGGTTAGATTTCAACAGCTCGCAATAAATAACACCAACCTGGTCCCACCAAATACAGAGCCATAACTTTTGCAATGTGAATATTCGGCCGAAGCGACGACGTAGAAGCATGACCGGGCAGCCCTCATGGCTTTGTTTTCTTTGGATTACTACAATGAGTCCATTTTTTATCACCCGTTACAATACGATGAAGGAAACCCTTCCTTTTTTGGTCGCTGAAGCAGTTGTTCGCAGGCAGAAAAACGATGCTCAACGTCCCTTGGCTTCAACTCATAAGGAAACCCTAGTTCGTTGCTTTTGAATCATTCCCAACGCATGCAAACCCTTGGAAATGGCTTGACGGGTAACTTCTAATACCGAAGCAAACTCTACTTGCGTTTGACATGGACCCCCATCAAGGAATGCTGTCAATTCAGTGTCTTCGAAGGTTTTTCTTTTTCCTTCACGCGAACGGTCGCCAACATCAAAATCACTGGCTTTAAAGCGACGGAACCAATCTAGACACGTTGTTTCACTTGAATTAGCCTCTCCGCAAACGTTTTGAAACTCTCTCTCTCTCTTCGATTGAAAGAAGAAAATCAATACCTCCCTCATATGACGATTCCTTGGCACAAAATCATACATATTCACACAGCCAAATGAATGTGACATCAAAAGAAAATCACTATCGTGTCGAAGCGGTTTGTTTACCATGTGCCTAAGCTTGGCTCATGGCGTTTAGGTTATGGCATCGACTAGTACTTACACCTGGCGCCATCTATTGGCACACAGCGGGAACTTAGTTTTATAAGGTTGCCACTTTTCACCAAAATATTTTTTCCCCCAACTACTGCCACCGTCTGCACTTCCCTCGGCAAAAAAAAAATAATTTCATCTTTTTCACAAAAATGGTGGTGTTATTGACAGTTTTGAAATGCTTTACGGCAGCTGATTAAATTGTGTGTTATATCGTTACACAGCAGGCATTTTCAGCTTCAATTTGTGATATGTTAGTACACATTTATATTACTTTGTGGATATTGAACGGCGCACTTTCGTCATATTTCATATTTTAAGAGATGCAAGAAAAGCCAGCGAAGCATAAAGTTATATTTATGCCGTGTGTGATTTCCTTAATAGAACGCACGTACTAAAATCGACTCACGAAATTCTGTTTTGGAAATATTACGTTACGCAGCGTTATCGAATCGAGACGACACTTTTCTGTTCAAACCGTTGCAGAGAAGTTGAAAGTGTTACACATGAGCTGCGAACGTCATTTGATACTGCCTGGACTCGTCCAAGAAACAAATCGATATTTGAAATCCACATGAGCACTTGCAATTTATTGCCTAAACGCAATCAAAATCATCCCCTTGTGAAACGCTTTGTCAATGGTGATAACAAATGGGTCCTTTCCAAAACAATGTCAGCCGAAATAGAAGAGTTATGTTGGTATGATTTGTATAGATTGTTCCCAAAGGACGTCTATTGCCAACCATTGATAAAGCTTGATGAAGCACTGAAAGAAAAAAGGCATGAATTGCTAAATCGCAAAGTCGTGATTTTTTTCATCCTCCTTCTTTGCACAACAGGCAAAAAATGTTGCAGTCTGAATGATAAGTGTTGCCACATCCACAAATCCACCTTATATAGTTCATTCTTGCATAATTTTTAGAATGGGAAACGTTTCAATACAGGCGAGAACTTAAAAATCTAATTGTTCCAGTATTTTGCTGGAACGACCAGCCATTCCTCCGATCTGCAACCAAAACTCTAAAATAAAATTAATTATTTGAGTAAACATTTTGAAATTTACTTTGAGCAAAAATTACGAAATCACTTTTTTGCTAACCCACTGTTCTGGAATTTTTGCTTTGGTGTCCCTTTTTAAAAACTAATACCCAAATAAATAACAAATAATAAATAATACATAATAAAAATATAACATAATATAATAATACTTTAGACAAAAGTATGTGCATTTTATCAACTTGTCTAGAAATTCGTATAAATCGCTTCCGAATCGGAAGACTTGTCAAGCCAATGATGAAGTAAGGATCGCCTACAAGAAATATGAAGTAAAGGGTGTCCCAAGAAGAATGCAAGATTTAAATTTGGCGCCATTCGAAGTGTCATTGTTTGACATTTGAACAATTCTGATTGTTTACTTTGGGGTCACAATAATGCTCCAAAAGTCAAAGTCAACCGTAAAGAGATTAATGGATAAATTTGCCAACACTGGGTTCGTTAGTGATGTAAAGACAACAACGCGCCTTCGATCAGGTCGGTCGACCGAAAATGTCGCAGCTGTACGCGATGATGTCGCTCAAACTCCATCCACTTCAATTCGACACCGAGCTCAGTAAATTGATGTCTCCAAATCCACTATGCAGCGAATTTTGACGAAAGATGTGCATCTTCATGCATACAAAGTTTGATTGACTCAGGAACTGAAGCCAGCTGACCCTGGACAGCGAAGGAAGTTCGTTAATTGGGTATTGGAGAGACAACATGAAAATGCTGATTTTGCCGATAAAATCATTTTCAGTGACGAGGCCCATTTCCATCTTGATGGCTTCGTCAAAAGACAGAATTGTCGCATTTGGGGAGAGGAAAATCCTCGAGCGATACACGAGAAGCAAATGCATCCTCAACGTGTCAGTGTATGGTGTGGATTTTGGGCTGGAGAAATCATTGGACCTTTTTCTATGAAAATGAGGTATGTCAAGCGCGAACAGTCAATGGTGTTCGGTATCGTGACAGTTTTTTCGTGCCTACAATTGAAGAAATGAATGTGGAGGGCATGTGGTTTCAACAAGACGGCGCCACATGTCATACAGCCCGAAAAACAATTCAATTGCTGCATCAGTCATTTCGCTGTCGTGTTATTTCACGTTTGGAGATCAGATTTGGCCGCCTAGATCGTGTGATTTAACGCCATTAGACTTTTTTGGGGGGTTTTTTGAAGTCGATGGTTTACGCGAATAAACCGACGACGACTTAAGTCTTAAAAGAGAAAACTGGACGCTGCATTAATGAAATACCGCTGCATTTATGCAAAACGGTTATTGAAAATTTCATTAAACGATCGCGTATGTGCCAACAAAGCCGCGGCGGCCATCTGCCCGATGTGTTGTTCTATACAAAACCTCATTCTGTCTACTTTACGACAAAATAAAGTTTTACGATTTTTTTAAATATCTGTGTATTATTTAAAATTTAACTCTTGCGTTGTTGTTGGGACACCCTTTATTTTCAAACTCACTCAGTTGACCTGTTATGGAAAATTTAATTTTCCACTTCAAAACACTAAGATTACAGTAATTCAAATTTTGTACCAATTGCATGTGATGCTAACGATCGCAAAATGTAAAAAAAATCGAACTGCCTTTTCCGCTGAATGGAGCGTCTGTCATTAATTCAAAGTATAAGAAAGAATGTAGCGATTTACCAGATATCCTTTTAGCACCCCGCGCACTTTTGCACCATACAATACAATACATGAACAGTTGTTGTTAAAATTTTACTCTGCCAAACGGTATAACAGTTAAGATTTCGTGCTCTGTTATACCACCAATTCATTGAATATAACAACGTTCCTTCTTCCATCCTTCTCTTGTAAATGAAATGGAATGGGAGCATATTTTTGTCTTGATTTGGTTCGTTTGTTCGTTGACACACTTCTCTGGTGTATTGCAAGTCAAGCAGATGAAATCAATAATCTAAAAATAAATACCACATTCATATAATATTCACATTTCACATATACGTAGAATAAATCTGGTTATGTTTGGTTGCTTTCCATTTTACTCTTATGCAATCGTGTATCTATAATACGTTATTCCTCTCAGGATTAAATCAAATCTATAGATATATCGCACATTTCGCTGACAGCATAGTTATCAACATGTTGGCATTAAATTACTTCATCCCCTCCATGGGGTTGCCATGACATTTACAGCTCCCAGATATCACGTTTATCACATTTTAATGGACTGGGCCGTATTGTCTTTTTTTTTTGGCGTTACATTCGAGAAGGACGAAATCACCAATCCCCATTGCAACCGCCAATACTCATAGCCATTGTGATGGTTGCTTGTTAGCGCTCAGCACTGTAATGACATTTTATGTTCGAAGCTTTTTCGAGTCATAGTCAGTCACTTGATGCAGTAATGAAACTTGACATATGCTTTGCTACAGCTATGAATTGTCGTCTTTTTAGTCCCTTAAGAAAAACGAAAGAGACTTTGATGTCGTGCCCGTGGTTGGTTGGAGAAGCATATCCATTTAAACATACATAGAATCTGCTTCGTATTTTTCTCCTTGCCTTTTGTTTTAATATCACACTAATACTAAAAATAATTCGCAATGGTTTGGAGTTTATTTTAATTTTCGTGGTGGTGTTTAATGATATGTTTCGCACAAAGAGAAGAGTAGAACTCTTGGCTCCAAAAGATAAAATGCTCCTCTAAGTAAATCAAGTGGATTTAACTTGTTAGATAGAGTTTGAAGTAAAATTGTTTCCAATTACTCGTTTTATATTTGCTATACAAAACCAATGGCAACATCTTCTAGAATAGTACCACAGCATGCTTTCAGGCGTAATATACGAGGACGATCCCAAAACTAGCCAACCTGACGTATAGATGGTGCCAGTAGTTTGAAAGAAATTATTTTCGTGAAAAGTGGTAACCTTATAAAACATGTGTCTTAAGTTTCAAGGCTTGACGTTGTTTAGTATTTTTATTTGAGCCATCGAAAGTAAGCGATGTCTGTGAATTTGTAAATATGGAAAAAATTGGTCACCATTATGTAATTTAACATTTCAATTTGAAAGGTCTTAGTCCAAACAATACTAAAGCCGAGTGAGGTTCTGCTCCTTCGTTTATGACTGCAAAATATTGGATAGCAAAAAACACCGTAGTGCTTGACCAATTGAGGTATCCACGCCAGACACGGTTAAGAAATTGACAAACTGGTAATTGGATGATTGTCGGCTGAAGGTGTAAGCCGATCGTCTAAAAATGTGAATAGAATTTATAGTCCTGATTCTGTGAAAGTAAATTGTAGTTAATTTTGGATGCGTGGATCCGTGACGGTAATTTTGATGTTAAAAATCCACCTGGCTCTGGAAGGCGAATTGCCGAAAATGTGGATACAATAATGCAAATCACCAAGTTTGATCGTCATGTAAGCACATTTTGGATTAATCAGGACTTAAACATAGTACAAAAAAAAATTTTCTTAACCACTTTAATAAGGCTGGATGCTGTGAAAGAAGATCGATGTGTGGGTGACATAAGAGCAAACGCAGTAAACCCTTATGAATCGAATTTCCATTTGCGAATCGCTGCCGAATTGTAGCAATATCGTCATATTTCTGAAATGTTTGGTGGAGTTGGTAGATAATTGCCTAATCCCTGGCTATCAAATTCTTAGTTCAGACCTGTACTGCCAACAACAGAACCGTCTGAAGAAAACAATTGCCTACTTCAGTTCCTGAGTCAATTGAACTTTGCATGAATGAAGATGCAAATCTTTCGTCAAAATTCGCTGCATAGTGGATTTGGAGACACCAATTTATTGAGCTCAGTGTCGAATTGAGGTGGATGGAGTTTGAGCGACATCATCACGTACAGCTGGGACATTTACGGTCGATCGACCTGGTCGAAGGCGCGTTGTTGTCTTTACAGCACTAACAGGCCCAGTTTTGGCACATTTATCCATTAATCTCTTTACAGTTGACTCTTTTGGAGCATTATTGTGACCCAAATTGATCGTAATTTGCGAACTGTAGCCGCAAAACTTTTACCATTTTGGTAAAACAATTTCACAATGAGAATGCGTTGTTCATTCGTGTAGCGCTCCAGTTTTACTAACCTCGTACCTTCTACTAGCAAACAATAACAATTGTTCAAATGGCAAACAATGACACTTCAAATGGCGCCAAATTTAAATCTTGCGTTCTTGTTGGGACACCCTTTATTATTAAATAAGCCAGTATAAGCAACGCTAGGTACTATAGACGAATTAACAGCTCGGGGAACATTGTTAAAAGACCTTCTTCTTACCCTAGGCAGATTCGTCAATGTTTTCCTCATATCCATATATATTTTACAGACTGGGCAGCCTCTAGATGTATGTATGTCCTTCCACTTTACAATTTGCGCTATAAGGAAGTGAGTCATTACTTTTTCTCAAGTTTGCACTCACTCAAACAAATTTCTTGTTACAGTTGCAAGGTAAGTGTGTCCACTGCTGACACCACCAACAATGAACAATTTTTGCGTTTGCTTTGGGCCATTCCCAGGAAATTCTCTGATTTAAAAAATATTTCGTGACAATAATTTCCGTAGACGATTTACTAGGGAATAGGGGTACCAAAAACAATCCGGTATTTATCTTATTTTTTTAAAATAGTTGGTCATATATTTTGAATCTGATTCTACTGTGTTGGGAACAACCATGCCAATTTCCTCCTTGATTAAGTTTAGATCAGTGTTGTAGTAAACAGCTCTTAAGGGAATCTAGAATTTTCAAAAAATTTTTTTTTCTTTTTTGATATTTTGAAAGTGTAGGCTTTTAAGAATATACTGTCAAATTTTTTAATGGATATTCCCAGTATTTTCGATTCTACAGTCGTTTTTGCAGGCAGAGTCAGATTCGTCACACGGCGGCATCAATGGGCGCATTGATCGTCGCGCAGCAACTGTTTCGGCCCTGATGACTCAAAAGAAGCTCGAACAGCTCGAGAATCATTGGAGTACGAAGAAACAAAAGGAGTTCTATTTGGTGCTGGAATCGCTGATTAACTGTAAGTACTAAAAATTTTGAAATTTTTTAATATATCCACTCTCAAAACTTTAAACTCAATTATCTCAAAACTACGTTTTCCGGCCAGTTGTTGTCAAAAAAAAAAAAGAAAAAAACAATATTCAACTGAATCGTGCAAACCTTTAATATGTTATTCACAACAGCACCCGTACTAGAATTATATTATTATTTCAATTATTGTGTAGTTTTGTTTTATTAAAAAACTGAAAAAACCCAGATTTTTAGAGTGTCAAATTCAAAACTGTGCCATTTTGGGGTTTTTGTTTCTTTGTAGCACGGGAGATCAGGGGTCCCAAGAACTATTTGTTCTTGCCTGATCGTGGTGTAGAACCTCTTGTGGGAACATCGTGCTGGCTGTGGTTGCCCAAACACGTGCTTTCAGTGATCTTGCGTTGCTCCAGGGTCTCCTGAAGGTAATGCGGGAGCTTGGAAAACACTGTTCTTCGTCGATTAGATTGAGGTGTCCAGGTAGGCTTCACTCCTAACCGGGAGGAAGCTTACTTCATACTAATGACTTCAGAGGTACTTTGCCTGAGAGAGAAAGCAAGCCCTGAGGACATTTTCCAAGGGGATATGCTTCTTATCTCAAAGATGTTTCGACTAATCCTTTCGATATTGGTATGACATCCTCAAAGGGCCGCTGGCTGTCGCAAACACGTTCAAAAACAGTCCCATGTGTATTGGTACACCGTGAGTAAGGCTTTCAAAGTGAGACCCACGTCAAACTTAGGCAATTATTGTTGTGGATAGCTTGGGTCTTGGACCTCATTGGAACTTCCAACAGGATAACGATCCCCAGCGTACTGTGTAAAAGAATAGATGCTTTATTATGCTCCCCGAGAACTTTATTGCCCTCCTCAATCTCCAGATATAAAACCTATCGAACATGTTTGGGAGGTATAATAAAGCGAAAAACTTTCAATAACGAGCAAACATTCGCCAAAAGAAGCCCTCAAGAAGGCATGGACAACAATAGTGGGGTCTGAAACAGAAAATTTGGTGCTGTCCATGCCACGTCGTCTGCAAGCAGTTATCGACTGTCAGGGCGGTCACACAAAATATTGAACTAAAGATATTTTGTAGAAATGTATTTAAATTTTTGACCAATAATTTTTTTTGCGAGATTTACTGATTTACTTGCTATTAAGTCAATGTTTTTTATTTTTATTTTTAATCATTCCTATTGTGCAATAAAGTTACGTACTTAAAATTTCTGTGAAATGTTTTCGTTTCGTAAAACTCAAAAATTGAAAAAAAAAATGGATCAAAGAAGTTGCATCAAATTTTGTGCAAAAAAGTGGAATTAAGTGCTCAAAAACACTTGATATGTTGACAGTGGCATACGATGAAAGTACTCTGAATCAAACAAATGTTCACAAGTTGTACAAGCTTTTCACAGAAGGTCGAGATGATGTGAATGACGATGCTCATTCTGGACGCCCCAGCACATCAGCAACAACCGATGAAAATGTTAAGAAAGTGAAGAAAGTTGTTATGGAGAATCGTTGAATCACAATTAGAGAAGTTGCTGAGGATGTCGGCTTATCGGTTGGCTCATGCCATGCAATCTTTTCGGAAATTTTGGCCATAAAGCGTGTGGCAGCGAAGTTCGTTCCAAAATTGCTCATTTTTGTCCAAAAACAACGTCGCATAAGCAACGCTCGGTAATTGCTAAATGCCGTCAACAATGATCCATATTTGCTTAAAAGGGTCATGACTGGTGACGAATCATGGATATACTCGCATGGTTATGATATCGAAACCAAAGCTCAATCGTCCCAATGGAAGAGTTCAGGGGAGCCAAGACCAAAAAAAGCACGACATGTTCGATCAAATGTCAAGGTTTTGCTCACTGTTTTCTTCGATTACCATGGCGTAGTGCATCAGGAGTCGTACAGTAAATAAGGAAGTTATGCGCCGCTTGCGTGAAGCAATACGAAGAAAACCCCCGGAATTGTGGAAACAAATTC
Organism: Philornis downsi; assembly: GCA_019455685.1. Taxonomy (NCBI): domain Eukaryota; kingdom Metazoa; phylum Arthropoda; class Insecta; order Diptera; family Muscidae; genus Philornis; species Philornis downsi. The sequence goes on along the minus strand of JAHXMU010000274.1, from coordinate 1,120,313 downwards.
ATGGCTTTTGCATCATGATAATGCACCTGCTCACTCATCTTTGCTTGTGAGAGATTATTTGGTCAATAACAACACCGTTATTATGCCTCAGCCACCGTATTCACCAGATTTGTCCCCCTGCGACTTTTTCCTCTTCTCAAGATTGAAGAGTTCCATGAAAGGACGGCGTTTTGGGACGATTGAGGAGATAAAAACCGAATCGCTAAGAGAACTCAAAGACATACCAAGAAGTGCATATCAGAATTGCTTCGAGGATTGGAAAACACGCTGGCTCAAGGTTATTATATCTGAGAGGGACTACTTTGAAGGAAATAAAATAGAAATTGAGTAATAAATCAAATTTTTTTGAGAAAAATGAAAATTCACTTTATGTTTTGAATACACCTTGTATTTGAACTTTAGTTCCTAACTGTATGTTATTACTGTCAAGCTATGATTAAATTCGCCTCAAGAGAAATTTGTGAAAATCGGTTGTCTCAGTTTTTGTGTCAATAGCGATAGGGATTTCTTTGAGAGAGCCATTAAGGAAGTGCCTTAAATATGGCAACAAATCATCGAACTGCTATCATTGAAACTGTGGCAAATAAAGCCTTCAGTATCGTGTAAAAATAATGAATTCTGTTTACTTCACCTTGTATAATTGTCTCTTATAGGAGACTTTTAATAACTATTACTGAAATGGACCTGCGCAGTACTGCAGACTTTACTTAAATACTTTAAGGAATTACTTTTAAGGATCTCAGGAATCCCAGTTTAATTTTGACCAAAAGATCCTACAAATCATCCGGTTTTGTACAGGGTGGGCCATATGAGTGTTGGCGATTTAATTCTTCAATTTTTCGGTAACGCGCGGCACGGGGTGGCGAGGGGATATGTTGTTCGCTGCTCCGCTTCCTGGAAATTTAGTCGCCATGGAGCCGTACACGGGAGTGCAGCGTGCATTTTGTGTCCGAGTGTATTACGAAAACAATAAATCAGTGATTACTGCACGACGTTTGTATC
>JAHXMU010000274.1:1050852-1080296 GCA_019455685.1 Philornis downsi | reverse complement strand
AAATTAAGGAAAATGTATCTTCGTATAGCGCCAAAGATTTATGCACTGAAATTCAGTATACATTTTTCCTTAAAATTAGTTTATAAATTGAACTTAGTATGAACGAGCCCAACATTTCTTAATATTTAGTTCATCTTACACGCATGTGAACTGAATTCAATTGTTTATTTGTTCAAACAAATGTTAGACACTTCATTTTAGTTCAATTCTATAAAATGTAAGAAAAAATTAACTAAAATTTAGAACAAATTTTCATTTGTAAGGAGCCAAAGAGTTCATCCCTTAAACGTAGTTCGTGTTTTGAATAAAATAATCTTATTATTTAGTTCATCTTACACTTATGTGAACTAAATTCATGTAAATTGTTCAAAAAATATTAGACACTTAATTTTAGTTCAATTCCATAAAATGTAAGAAAAAATTAACTAAAATTTAGGAAAAATTTAACTTTGCAAGGAGCCAAATAGATTTATTTCTTAAAAGTAGTTCGTGTTTTGAATAAAATAAAATAAGCAGTTTAATTGAACTTGGACACACTTTCGTTCAAACTAATTTCGAATTAAGTCGATATGGATCAAATAAAATGTAGTTTATTTTGAACTTTATTTCAGTTCAGTTGAATAAATATTAAGTATATTTTAAATAAAAATGTAATTCAAATTGAACTGAGTAATGAAATATATATTTAAAATTAGCCAAATGAACTACTTGCTAGTAATAAAAATAACGAAACTTAACGTGGGTAAAACTTTTTCTCAATAAGAAAAAGTTATTTCCTACAATTTAGCATCTTCGAATAATTTGTTAGTTCGTTCATTGGTTTTGCTATAAATATTATTTGGACTATATCGTAGAAATAACTGTAAATATCTTTTGCTGTATTACTTTATATATTTATTTATTTAATTATTTTTAACTTGTAATTTAAAGTTTTCCGACCAATTATAAGTAAACTACAATATGCAACAGTTCATCTATTAGATTTAATCAGCTCAATATTATAAGTTTAAAAAAACACGTAATAAAAATTAAATATAAAATTTATAAGCATATTATGATTTTAAGAAGAAGGTATGATTTTTAAAGACAAAAAAAGTATGAAAAAAGACCAATTCAGAAGTTAGAAGTTAATCGACATAATCTAGAAATATAAGATAATCGGTATGTAATAAAGGCTGCTCACAATTTAATTGAAAAGAAAATTTTACAGTAAAGTCTGAAAGTATTGTAGAATGCACCTTTTGTAGGAATCAGGACATAATTTAAAATTTGTTAAATGGCTTGGTAGTAAATTGTAAATTCGAGGTACTCTCTATCCATGAGTGTGGTTATTTTAGGAATAAGAAGTGGAATGTGGAAAATTCAACAAATTAAAAAGACATTTAGGACTACACAGTCGTGTAGTCATCGTCCGAGGGCTAGTATCGCTTATCTACAAAAGAGAATCACTTCTAATGAAAATGAAGCAAAATAATAGTTGAATTGCGATATCTTAGAAACCACATTTATGACGAAATCTTTTGTTGATGTACAATTTTAATACAAATTATATTCGTGTAATGGTAAATTACAAAAATGTTTGTTCGAAATGTTCGTTTGATACGCCCCCTCATATCAAGTTTTTACATTCGAAGTCCTGCATCGGAAAAAGGATTCAAAGGACTTTTGAAAGCATCGATAAGTACGTTTATGTAAAACAAATATTTTTATGATCAGAATGAAAAACGATTTAAGTGGTGTTAAGACAGTAATTGAGTTTATTTAATTTTTCGATATAGCGAATTTATTTAAATTCTAAACATTGATATAACTTAGAACTTGTTTTTCTTTTTTTTTTTTTTGTCATGTTAGCTCGATTTCAAAATTCCAATATAAGGTATAGTTAAAAGAAATCCATTATATTTGTATGACATTGAAAGCTTTATTTAGCATCTGATTTAGCTGAAATATGAACCGTTTTGTCCGATAATTAACGGTCATTTTGAAGGCAATTCCGTTATAAATTTCTCATAGAAATCCTCTTCTATATTGGCAAAAATAAAGAAATTGGACCAACAACAAAATCACCTATTATAGACAGAAACAGATAGTAATCACTTACGTCTGGACTGTAATGTGAATACATAGGAACCTCTCCACCAAGCTTCCACGACACCTGGCGTTTTGCTGATGGAGCATAATTTCTTTTAAATTGACCAAAGCAGCTGTTTGCCGATTGGTGGCTTTAGACGGTTCAATTGTTTATAATGCTACCGGGGGGCAGCAGTTCATATTAGATGATTTACTTGACAATTGCACCAAATATACGGAAACCCCTCCCTGACCGTAAATTCTGGCTTGGAAACTGTTTTTTCTGACTGACCATGATTCAACCACGAACGTTATCCTTTGATATTGTCGTAAGCGTCGTACATTTTATCACCAGTCTTCATTTGCTTCAGATGGAATGGAAATTCGATCAATGAGGATTTTGTGTGCTAACTGGTAGGGCACTCCTGTATCGCGATATTTCTAGTGTCCAGCATTGCTTAAGGGATTCTAAGTAGTTGTTTGTCTAACAATTAGCTTCTAAGTAAGCGATATGGTGTTCATATGAGAGTCGCATTTGACGATTTCCATTATTTTGTCGACATTTTTCATAATGGATCTCCCAGAGTGTGAAGAATCTTAAACATCAAAACTACCGGAACGAAATGGAGGAAACCAAAGTTGAACGAGGTTGTCTATTATAAAGTCAAGACCACAAACACCATTCATATTGTCAGCCGCCTGTCTTGCATTTTCGCCTTTATCATACGAAAACTGAAAAATATTGTATATTTTATTTTTGTTGGTGTCTGTCTTTGGTAGGCGCTCAAAAAAATCACATAACTGTCTGAGTAGTTTTCTTGAGTACGACATCTTATCTTTCAAACGCCATCTAGCGTAAGTTGATCGCACTTACACAACGCAATATACAGATTACGAGGCCATTTATCGCAAAATTCATAGATTTCTTTTTACTATGCTTTATACATGAACAAATTGTAATAAAAATTATAAATACCAAAATTGATACAATTATAGATAATAATAAGAACGCAAGATTTAAATTTTAAATAGAACACAGATTTTAAAAAAAAAAATCGTGAAACTTTATTATAGGTATATCGTAAAGCAGACAGGATGAGGTTATGTATGGAACAACACATCGGGCAGATGGCCGCCGCGGCTTTGCTGACACACACGCGATCTTTTAATGAAATTTTCAATGACCGTTTTGCATAAATGCTGCGGTATTTCATTAATGTAGAGTCCAATTTCCTATTTTAAGACTTGAGTCGTCATAGGCTTATTCGCGTAAACCATCGACTTCAAAAAACCCCAAAGAAAAAAGTCTAATGGTGTTAAATCGCACGATCTAAGCGGCCAATTCTGGTCTCCAAAGTGGTCCATTAATTCCTCCAGCCCAAAATCTACCCCACACAGTGACACGTTGAGGATGCATTTGATTCTCGTGAATCACTCGAGGATTTTCCTCACCCCAAATGCGACAATTCTGCCTATTGACGAAGCCATCAAGATGGAAATGGGCCTCGTCACTGAAGATGATTTTATCGGCAAAATCAGCATTTTCATGTTGTCTCTCCAATACCCAATTAACGAACTCCCTTCGCTGTCCATGGTCAGCTGGCTTCAGCTCCTTAGTCAATTGAACTTTGTATGCATGAAGATGCAAATCTTTCGTCAAAATTCGCTGCACAGTGGATTTGGAGACACCAATTTGCTGAGCTCGGTGTCGAATTGAAGTGGATGGAGTTTGAGCGACATCATCACGTACAGTTGCGACATTTTCGGTCGATCGACCTGGTCGAAGGCGTTGTTGTCTTTACATCACTAACAGACCCAGTTTTGGCAAATTTATCCATTAATCTCTTTACAGTTGAATCTTTTGGAGCATTATTGTGATCCCAAATTGATCACAAATTGCGAACTGTAGCCGCAAAACTTTCACCATTTTGGTAAAACAATTTCACAATGAGAATGCGTTGTTCATCCGTGTAGCGCTCCATTTTTACTAACCTCGTACCTTCTAGTAGCAAACAATAACAATTGTTTAAATGTCAAACAATGACACTTCGAATGGCTCCAAATTAAATCTTGCGTTCTTGTTGGGACACCATTTATATAGATAATTTTCTACAGGATATGCTTCTAATCTAACTAAATCATGTATACCATGTATAATCTTGATCATTTTCAACAAAGTTTGTATGCAATTAGAAGAAATTTACATCCAATTTTGTTGTTGGCCGTAGCGTGATAGTTAGAAAATGCGACTATCATGATTATGATCGCAGATTCGAATTCCAATACAACATCAGGCATCGGTCATCCCAATGTATGTGACAACCGCTTTGAGTAAAGAACAATTCTATTAAATGCCTCTCTAAGCGACGTTCGAAATAGTCCATTTAGGTGAGTTTAAAAATAGAAGATTACTGTAAAAAGCTCTTTCATATTTCCAATGGAATTTGTTTTTTTTTATACTCAAACTTCAGTTCACTTTCAATGAAAATTGTGCTCCGACAATTTTCGGCAATTGACCCATTTTCAATAAAGTTTGTGTGCAATTAGAACAAATTTACAACCAATTTTGTGATCGGCCGTGGCGTGACAGTTAGAAAACGCGACTATCATACTTATGATCGTAGATTCAAATCCCAATACAAATCAAGCATCGGTCATCCCAATATATGTGACAACCGCTTCGAGTTATGAACAATTCTATTAAATGTTTCTCTAAGCGACGGTCGAAATAGTCCATTTAGGTGAGTCTGAAAGTTATTCCCATATTCCCAAGTTAATTTTTTATTTTTATGCTCAAACTTCAGTTAAGTTTCCAGCAAAATTGTTCTCCGACAATTTTTGGCAATTGGTCCTTCAGGCCTTGATGCATCTTTGCTATCAAAATCCAAAAGCCAGAAATGCGCAATATTGGCTGTTACAGTACCAGAACCATAAATAATATTCACATTACCAGATGCCTGCCTTACGTTTTCATCCTTATCGAGAAAAGAAGTATAAATTGTGGCATATTTCCCCTTTGCTGGTGTCCATTTTTGATGCGCTGTCAAACAATACTTAGTCAAGCAATCACAAAGCTGTCTCAGTAGTATTTGGATCACGAAATCTTATCTTTCTAATGCCATCTAGCGTAACCCGGTTTTATGCACTCATAATTTATATATGTGTGACTTTACGTTGTGACTGTGATTTACAGTGTTTACAAAGATAAAAGGACTGGTGAACGGAGAGATAGGCAGACATCAGAAAGTGATTTTGAGTTGATCGATATTGAACTTTGTTGGCTCCATAACTATTATTTTGTATCTTTACAGCAAAGTACAATCTTATCGATTTTTCGATTTCAAAAGTAAAGTTAAATAAAATACACTTAAAACTATGATTTTGATGAAACTCTTAATTCATTATAATGTTTGGATCTTGCCATTGTGTACGATATACAATTTCATTTAAATGACAGCCTAAAAATTATAAATAGCAAAATCGACAAAATTATGTTGGTGTATGAAAATACACAAATGTATAGATAGTTCTCTATAGGATGTGCCCCTGGATTGGTTGCTACGGGGGTCCTTTTGTGGTAGTTTTCGACCACTTTTTCACACATTTCGGGTGCTGCGTTTGGAGATTATCCGCGTAAACACGGTCCACAAAAAAGTCTAACAGCCTTAAATCACATAATCTCGGGGGCGAATTTACTTCGCCAATGCGTGAAATTACGTTTTCTCGAAACTTTTCATGAAATAGAGCCAAAATCGGTCATATTGAACCACGTTTGAGTCACCGCTTTTGTACTAATTTTCAACTATTTTTACGCGCTCTTCAGTTATTAAACGATCCATATTCGTAAATGCCAAACCTTTCAGTAAACAAACAACTCTTCAGACGACAGCCTTGCCAGACCGGTGCTTTGGAAATCACTTAATGGATAAATCCGTATAATGAACCACACATGCTATAAATTATAGCTGCAAATGCGTGAGATATCAAACAATTTACAGAGGATAAGTGAAAAATCGATTACTTAAAAAAATTCTCCTCATTTACATACTGTGTGGAAACGCATTCGCCATATATGGAGTTATCAAAGCGATGAAAATGCGTATAATTTGCTGAATATCTGGAAATCGTGGAAAAAATTCATATTTAAAACATGTTTCCCATCAAAATGAAGAAATACATTAACGTCAATGCAAATATGAAAATTATTAATTAAACAATTTTCATGGAAAAATAAAGTGATATAAAAATTGTTTCACTGTTGCTCTGCCAATATGCTCAAAGCGGCAAACGTGCAGTAATTAATTTGAAATATGTTTTAATGAATTATTAAATTCTTTGAAGATGAGACTTACAAGGAAAAAATTGCATTGAAATAACCGCATAAAAAGGCAGAACTTTCATATAAAAATATTTAATGCATTCCAAATATTTACTTAATTATTACATTAAATGTAAGTGGAAAGTTGTAGCAAAATCGCGTAAAAAAATGCAAAGAAATAAAACTTTAAACATATTAGTCTATACATTTTTGATGCTCAATTTTCGTGTAACATATGAGAATTCAATTTACGTCGCTTTATGCTAACATTTTCAAAGTTTCCTATGGTAAAATACTCTTTAGCAACCAGAATGAGTTTTTTTGCTTATCATAATTAAATTCAACTCCTTAAAAGTTTTCCAAATCAATGTACTTTATCGAGAAATATTTAAAACGATCTTTGTTTTTGGGTTTCCCAATAATGAAAAAAAGTTCAAATCCAAAAAAATATATATATTTATCAGTGTGGAAAATGCTTCGGAGAAACGTAAATACGAATTCGAAATATTTTCAATGCTAGCCCTTGTCCAGTTTAAAGAATACAGCCGAATTCATTGCTAACTGCAGTGATACCTTCTGTTTTATGTACATGTTTTCTTAACATCTCTGTCATATTAATTATTGCGAAAATGCGTTAATTGTCAGTTAAAGTAATTTAGTGTTAAAACATGAAGTTTTTAGATGCCATCACTTCTGTGCTGGAAATAGAAGTAAAGGGAAGCATCCGATTTATCACAAATTATTTTGTTTCGGAGAAATTTTGTTTGCTTTTTTTCAATACCGTCACCTGATGTAACACCCAGGAGGAAGCGTCTAAAGTTCCAAGAATATTTTGACCAAACGTGTTTTATGACTTTTTAAGCCAATATTGAGATGTCCATCTGTTCATAAAAATGATTGGCTGGCTAACTGGTAGTTACGATAGCTGTCATAAATCTTTACAAACATTTTTAAAACTTCACACAGCCTAATATCTTGCTAGGCAGTCAGGGATTGCCTCCATCCCATCCCATACAAATGGACTGATTTAAAAGAATTCAGTTTTTCCCCTTCGAATCGGCAGACAGAAGCAGCTCAAATTATGATCTAATGTATTGTTCTATAACGCCTGGTTGAATTTGAAAAATTTTGTATAATAACCACGCCCCTTCTGGTGCTTTTCATACGAATGGCGGGTTTAAACAAGAACCGTCACTGAAAAGAAATCAAACACGTATATATTTCTGATTTGTTTCAGAAATTTCTATTCCGATTCCGACAGTTGAATTGAAATTGTGTTGAATTTTGTTCCTGTTTCATACATCCAAAACTGAGATTATAAAGGGTGAGTTTTTAATCGTAGTTTTTTAAAAATCGAATAAAACACTCAAATTTGCATCATACAGGTATATTAAAATTTTTTATTGGAATTGATAAATTGGTCTTTGCCATTTCATTTTTAAAGATAATTTCATGTAAATGTTGTCCGCGGCTCCGTCTCAAAATGTCCATTCGGAAAGTCCAATTTTTCGTCACTTTTTCGAACTTTGAAAAGACGCTTTCCAACTGAGCGGGAACCGAAAAAACACGTAAAAACCGAACAAACGTAAAGGTAATGCTAAACATTTTCTTCTTGCTAGAAGGCCAGACAGTAAATAAAGAATATTAGCTGGGCGTCATATGGCGTCTGGAAGAATAAATTCGTCGGTAAATGACAGATTTGATAAAGCTCCATCTCACAACGATGTCATTATGAATGCATTTCTGAAAAAAAACTTAAAAGCTGCTATCGAACAACTACCGGGCGCACCTGATAGGGCTTCTGTTGACTTTCCTCTTCCCAAACTCAGATTACCACTTCGGGGCAGCCGCTTCCAATTTATAGAAGACATGAAAAAGAATTCCCGGTGAAAAGTCTTCTTCGGAAAATACCTTTGGAAAAAGTTTTGATGATTAGATTATTCGTTGTTATAAGTATAGGTATATTATTTTGAAAGGTGCCTACTTTGAAGACGATACAATAAAATTTATTGAAAAAAAAAAATGTTTTGTTTATCGTAAGCCAATTCCCCGTACATTTGTGATAGAAGGTATTTTTAAAAGTAAATTTCCAGAACAAGTTGCTTTAATTTTTTTTCTAATTTTATCCGAGTGTAAATCAAAGAAAAGGATGCAAAATAGTTTTTATTAAATTTGTAGATTTTCTATCCGAATTTTCCGATATTCCTGGTACTGACACGTAGCATACAATTTAATACATTTTGTGCTGGTTATTTTTTTGTTTGAATATTTTTTAAAAATGCTAATTTTTATCAGTTTTTTTAGTATAACTTTTAACAAACTGTATATATTTTATCTGTATACAACAAATAAGACTTGCAATTATGCATTATTTCTGATCCATACTATTATTTAACCTTATAAGGAACAACTCTGAAGTTTACGTCAAAAAGAACATTGATTAGATAATGTTTGCAAATTTTATCAAAAGAACTGGCTACATACCTCGAGTCAACAGGGAATTGAAAATGGAGCAATAAAACCACCTAAAAGCGCATTTATTTCCTCGACTTCTGGTAACCCTGCATCTTTACTACTGACCAAACTTCAGTTTTCGCTTTCTTCTTTTCGCGGTCGGTCTTTCTTGTGAACCCTCTGTCCTTAAAATATAAAAACCCGGTCTAAAATGTACTTAATTGTTGTAATTTTTGCATCCCGATGAAGTTTATTAGTTGCGCAATAAGAATATGCAAAGCTTTAGGCGATACGCAATATTGATGCTAGAGAAAAGTGAAGTGTTTGAAGTTTCCGCAACATTTTTCTAAATTTCTTTGAGAAAAGAACCTCACGAGATCTTGACGACAACAAACAAATGGTGGCCGCACATAAATAGTTGTTCGTGAGAGTATGGCTGTGTGAAAAACAATAACAAAATTGGGAGATGGAGTTCAAGCAAATAAAGTGTAATAGTAGAATGAGTTAAGAAGTGTTATTGCGAATGTTACTATGAGCATAAAGCGGGTGAGAGCAATAGTTGTTTTTAGTGTTGCCATTGACAGTTCAGTGGGTGTTGACATAGATGATAATCGAGTTATTGTTGAGAAGGAGTGTTGTCTTTTTTGATAGTCACAAATTTTTAATGGATTTCAGCTAAGCTCTTTATATCCCGCACATTTTGTTTTTACACCTATTAGATTCGGGTGAGAAAATTCATTTTGAAATTTAACTTCAATTAAAAGTAATTGGATTGTTAACTTTTTGCTACTCGGAAACAAACATTAATATTTTTCTTAGAATTTTATGGGCTTCCAGTCTTCAACACGGTGATAATCCTTTGATATAATCTCATCTGAGCGGCCTTTCACCGTCTTTTCTGTATTTTATTTATTCATCTTGTGTATTTATTTTGGTCACCAGATCTTTGTGTTTTCTCAACGACTCAAGACTCAATTTTGATGTCCCTTGATATATTCAAATTTAATAAAGCAGCATCTAAATTATCTGACAAATAAGACAAATTAAAACAAGTTTAATTTTATTTGTGAGTATTGGTAAATGTTTAGTAGGAAGATGTATGATTTGTATGTCAAAATTTGACTTTTATCTCGGTGAAAACTGGTGTCTTTTTCGAAAAATACGTTTGGAAAAGTTTTAATGATTGAATTATTCGTTGCTATAAGTATATTATTTTGAAAGGTGCCTTCTTTAGAGGGGACATATTAAAACTGAATGAATAATAATAATAATTTTGATAAAAGGTATTTTTAAAAGTAAATTTTTAGAACAAGTTGTTTTAATTTTTTTTTCTAATTCTATCCGAGTGTAATTCAATAAAATGTTTGCAAATTTTATCAAAAGAGCTGCCTACATTCCACGTGTCACGAGGGAATTGTAATTTTGTTTACATAGAAAATCCAATCAGGAAGAAAAAATCACATAAAGGCACTATTATTTTCCCCGTCTTCTGGTAACCCTGCATCTTGCCTACTTACCAAACTTCAGTTTTCGTTTTCTTCTTTTCGCGGTTGGTCTTTCTTGTGAACAGTCTTCTCCTAAAATACAAGAACACGCTCTAAAAGTAACTTGGTGTAGTTTTTGCATTCCAATAAAGCTCATTAGTCGTGCAGTAAGAATATGCAAAATTTTCGGCAATAGCCGTTGTTAGTCTTAGAGAAATCGAGTGTGAAGTTTCTGCACAATTTTTCTGAATATCACTGAGAAAAGAACCTCACGAGATCTTGACGACAACAAACAAATGGTGGCCACACATAAGTAGTTGTTTGTGTGAGTATATGTTGTGTGAACAGAAATAATAAATTGGGAGATGGAGTTCAAGAAAAAAAAAACATAATGTAAAAAAAGAGTTTGAAAGTGTTGTTGCAAATTTTGCTATGAGTAGAGAGAGGGATAGAGCAATAGTTTTAGTGTTGCCATTGCCAGTTCTGTGGGTGTTAACATGGATGATAATCGAGTTATTATCGAAAAGGTAAGTGTTGATTTTTTAATAGTGGCAATTTTTTAATTGATTTATAACCTTCACATATTGTTTTTACACCTATTAGATTCGGGTGAGAAAATTCGTTCTGAAATATAACTTCAATTAATTGTAATTGAATTGCTAACTTTTTGCAGCTCGGAAGCAAACAATATTTTAATTAGAACTTCGTTTCTGTATTTTATTTACGCATTTTCTGTACTTATTTTGGTCACCGGATCTTAGTTTGTGTTTTCTCAACGACTCAAGACGACACCAACTATGAAATTTTGAAGCCCTTTGATATATTCGAATTTAATAAGCAGCATCTATATTATCAGAAAAATAAGACAAATTTAAACAAATTTAACCTTATATGTTTAGTAGGAAAATGTAAGATTTGTATGTCAACGTATCCTCCAGATAACCACCAGGAACATGTTTAAAAATGTTGCTTTTATCAAATCATAGAAACGTCGGAAGCAATTATGATAATTATGTCCTTTCTAATTCCAGATTTTTCAAAATTTCTTGTCTTAAAAATTGTTTCCGTTCGCAAGTCAGAGAGTAAATATAGAATATCAGCTTATATGGCGTTTGAAGGAATAAAAGAGTTAGTAACTGCCAGATTTGATAACGCGCCATCTCACAAAGATGTTATTATAAATGCGTTTCTGAAAAAAACTCAAAAGCTGCTACTGCTATTATTGAGTTTTTCTCTTTCCAAAACTCAAATTACCACTTCGGGGCAACCGCTTCTATCAAAGACATATAAGGGAATTACCGGTGAAAACTGAAGCCTACTCCGTCAAATACGTTTGGAAAATGTTTTGCTGATTGGATTATTCGACGCTATAAGTATATCATTTCGAAAGGTGCCTACTGTAGAGGCGGTACAATAAAGATGAATGAATAATAATAATAATTTTGATCGATAGTAAATTTCCAGAACAAGTTGTTTTAATTTGTTTTATAATTTTATGCGATTGTAATTAAAAAAAAAGGCAGTAAAATATTTTTTTTTAATTTGTCGATTTTCTATCAGAATTATCTGATAGTCCTGGTACTGACGTGTACCATGCGTGGTTGGCAGTTTAACATATTTTGTGGTTGTTTATTTTTGTTTGTTGGTTAATATTTATTAGCTTTTTTAGTATAATTTTTAAGAAATTTGATATATTTTATTTATATGTAGCATAAAAGTACCTGCAAACATATCCGGTACAAACTATAACCTAAACTTAGAAGGAATAACTCTTGAATGTTCGCCAGAGAGAACAGTACATAGAACATGTTTGCAATTCTTATGAAAAGAGATGCCTGCATACCGTAAGTCACGAGGGAATTGTAAAATTTTCTGCACGGACAATCCAATCAGCACAAAAATCACAATAGCACAGTTGTTTTGCCCGCCTTCTGGTAACCCTGCATCTTGCCTACTTACCAAACTTCAGTTTTCGCTCTATTCTTTTCGCGGTCGGTCTTTCTTGTGTACGCTCTCCCTTTAAAGTACAAGAACGCGGTCTAAAAGTAACCTAATTGTTTTAATTTTTGCATCCCAATGAAGCTTATTAGTCGTGCAGTAAGAATATGCAGAATTTTCGACTATGCACAATGGAAGTGTTGGAGAAATTGAGTGTGAAGCTTTTGCAAAATTTCTATTAGTTTCACTGCGGCAAGAAAATAACAAGATCTTGACGAAAACAAATTGTCGCCAAACACAAACAGTTGTTTGTGAGAGAGTATGTGTTGTGTGAACAGAAATACCAAAATTGGGAGATGCGGCTGAAGCAAAGAAAAAAAAAATAAATGAATAAAAGGAACAACAAATTTACTATGAACAGAGAGCGGGAGTGTAATAGTTGCTTTTAGTGTTGCCATTGATAGTTAGGTAGGTGGTTATAATGTGAATGATAATCGAGTTGTTATCGAAAAAGTAAGTGTTGTCTTTTTAATTGATTTCAGCTAAAATTTCTATAACCTTCCCACATTGTTTTTACACCTATTAGATTTGGATGAGAAAATTCGTATTGAAATTGAACTTCAATTACTTTTAATTGAATTGTTAACTTTTTGCACCTCAGAAACAAAATCAATATTTTTCTTAGAATTTTATGGCCTTTCAGTCTTCAATACGGTGATAATCCTTATAATCTCATCATTTTTTATATTTATTTTGGTCACCGGGTCTTAGTGTGTGTTTTCTCAACGATTCAAGGCGAATCCAATTATGAAATTTTGATGTCCCTTGATATATTCGAATTTAATCTATCTATCTATATTATCAGGCGAATTTGAACAAATTCGACCTTATTTGTGAGTATTGGTATATGTTTATCAGGGATATATAAAGCTGAATGAATAATTATAATAATAATTTTGATAGAAGGCATTTTTAAAAGTGAATTTCCAGAACAGATTGTTTTAATTCTTTTTCTTAATTTCGTCCGAGTGCAGTTCAATAAAATGTTTTCAAATGTTATCAAAAAGGCTGCCTATTGAGTGAGATGAGTCATGGGGGAATTGTAATATTTTCTACACAAAAAATCCAATCACGAAAAAATTACCTGATAGCGGTTATTTTTTCCCGGCTTCTGGTAACCCTGCATCTTGTCTACTTACCAAACTTTAGTTTTTGCTTTCTTCTTTTCTCGGTCGGTCTTTCTTGTGAACGCTCTGTCTTTAAAATACAAGAACACGATCTAAAAGTAACTTAATTGTTGCAATTTTTTCATCCAAGCGAAGTGTATTAGTCGCGCAGTTAGAATATGCAAAATTTTCGGCGATACCGAATGTTAGTGTAAGAGAAGTCGAGTGTGAAGTTTTTGCAGAACTTTTGTGTATTTCACTGCGAAAAAAACCTCCCACGATCTTGACGAAAACAAACAAATGGCATATACACACAAACAGTGGTGCGTTAGAGTATGTGTTATGTAAACAGAAGTAACAAAATTGGGAGGTAGAGTTCAATAAAGGAAACATAATGTAAAAAAAGAGTTTGAAAGTGTTATTGCAAATGTTACTGTAAACAGAGAGCGGGATAGAGCAATAGTTTGGGAGTTGCCATCGAATGTTTGGTGGGCAGTTATAATATAAATGATAATCGAGTTGTTATTGAAAAAGTAAGTGTTGCCTTTTTAATTGATTTCAGCTAAAATTTCTATAACCTTCACACATTGTGTTTACACCTATTACATTTGGATGAGAAAATTCGTATTGAAATTGAACTTCAATTATTTTTAATTGAATTGTTAACTATTTTGCATCTCGGAAACAAACATCAATATTTTTATTATAGTTTTATGGTCTTTCAATGTTCAATCCAGGATAATCCTTTGATATAATCTCATCTGAACGGCCTTTCCTCGTCTTTTCATTATTTTATTTATTAATTTTGTGTATTATTTTGGTCACCGTATCTTAGAGTGTGTTCTCTCAACGACTCAAGACGAATCCAACGATGAAATTTTGATGCCCCTTGATATATTCGAATGTAATAAAGCAGCATCTATATTATCAGACAAATTTGAACAAATTTAACCTTATTTGTGAGTATTGGTATATGTTTAGTAAGAAAATGTAAGATTTGTCTGACAACGTGTCCTCCGCAAAAAATGTGACTTTTATTAAATCATAAAAACTCTCGGTGAAAACTGATGTCTTGTTCGGAAAATACGTTTGAAAAGTTTTTGAAAGGTGCCTACTTTAGAGGCGATGCAATAAAACTGAGTGAATAATAATAATAATTTTGATAAAAGGTATTTTTAAAGGTAAATTTCCAGAACAAGTTGTTTTAATTCTTTTCCGTAATACTGTCCGAGTGCAATTTAATAAAATGTTTTCAAATTTGATCAAAAAAGCTGCATACATAAGTTACGACGGAATTGCGAAATTTTCTACACAGAAAATCCAATCACGGCTTCTGGTAACCCTGCATCTTGCCTACTTACCAAACTTCACTTTTCGTGGTCGGTCTTTCTTGTGAACGCTCTGTCTTTAAAATACAAAAATACGGTCTAAAAGTAACTTAATTGTTGTAATGTTTGCATCCCATTGAAGCTTATTAGTCGTGCAGTAAGAATATGCAAAATTTTCTGCAATACCAAATGTTAGTGTTAGAGCAATCGAGTGTGAAGTTTGTGCAAAATTTTTCTGAACTTCACAAGATTTCGACGACACAAACAAACGGTAGCCGCACACAAATAGTTGTTCGTATGAGTATGTGCTGCGTGAACAGAAATAACAAATTTGGGAGATGGAGTTCAAGAAAAAAAGTGTAATGTGAGTTTGAAAGTATTATTGCAAATGTTGCTATGAATAGGGAGCGGGATAGAGCAATAGTTTTAGTGTTGCCATTGAATGTTTGGTGGGCAGTTATAACATGAATGATAATCGATTAAATTAATAAAATGTAAGTGTTGCCTTTTTGATCGATTTCAGCTAGAATCTTTATAACCTTCACACGTTGTTTTTACTCCCATTCGGGTGATAAAATTCATATGGAAATTGAGCTTCAATTAATTGTAATTGAATTGTTAAATTTTTGCAGCTCGGAAATAAACATCAATATTTTTATTAGAATTTTATTGCTATTTCGAATTTATTAAAGTTAATAAATTTAAACAAAATTTAACTATGTATATTTGTGAATATTGGTATACGCTTAGTATCAAAATGTAAGTCACATTTTTCCTTAAATAGGGTAATTTTATAAGATTTATATGTTAATGTGTCCTCTCCATAACGGAGACAGGACCACTTATTGCATAGCTCTCGAATAAATTAAAAAATTTTACGTACCGTATCCTAGAAACACCGGGAGCTACCACATATTTTTATGATTTCTTTGTATATTTTTTTGTCTGAATTTTTGAATGAAAATCTTTTTTCTAAAATAGTAAAGGTGTGTTAAAAATATTTTCTATTGTCAAGTACTTTGGTTTGGTTGCTTTTAATTTTCGGGAAAACATTGATTTTGGAAGTTTTCTTTTATGAATGATGGTTACAATTCTGTTTTGCTAAACTAGCGGGTGCTGTGTACTCATTTTGTTCATTTCGTGTGTAGCAACTAGAAATACTGGCTATTTAAGCATGTTGGCCTCTTCGCTAGTCTAGTGAAAGTACAATAGATATCTCATCACTGTAGCTAAGTGGTCGAAATTTGACAAAGATATTTTATATTCGTAGACGAAATGTATCTTTCCAATGTTCGTAGAATACAAGAACATTGAAAAGATACGAACCAACTTATTTCAAAATTTTAATTTATTTATTTATTTTTTTTTTTTTTTGGAGTCCAGAGCGAGTTTGTTTCTGTGTACTAGTAAATCAGCTGCAATAAATGGGGTAAACGAAAAAGCAGTACGGAAATTTCAGTCAGCGCCCCTTGGCTGTTGCTCAAATATTCGGGGAGCTATAGGCGACGAGGCAAATTGTCAAGTTCTCAAAAAGTTATTGTCGTTGCTATGTGCAATGAACTAATTTTAATTTCAAGGCAAATATGAACCTAGGAGTATGAAGTAACTAATATGAAAAACTAATTTAAAAATTTTCAAATTTGGTTGAAAAAATATGTGCGTTAAATCGATTTTTCCATATGGGAGATAACAAGTAACAGAAATCAATGCAATTACCAATAAATTGCATTACTACATCCTTCTAATTAGAAATTGCAGAGGAAAGACAAATCTATCCTTTTCCATTTAAGGACTGTACTGCTAAAGTCGCAAACGTAATTAAATTTTGTGCAACGAACTGCGAAGTTTTTATAATACTGATTTAATGTTGCCCAGATCGATTAAGGAGAAATTGGTTCATGCTTATATCATGTCTAGTATTCTATATTGTTTAGAGTTATATAGTGGCACTAATAAACAAAATATGAGGAAAATTCAGATGGCGTTTAATAGAGTTATGAGATATTTGTATATACTGAGGCGTCGTGTTCATATAACACCGTATGTTAAGCGTTTCTTGGGTTGTAGTTTTAAAAATTATATAGATTTTAGGTCTTTGTTGTTATTTTATAAAGTTGTTCGATTGTGTAGTCCCCAATTTCTTTTTAATTCATTTAAATTTTCACACTCCACTCGTAATAAGCAGCTTCTTATTCCTAAAATAACCACACTCATGGGCCGTGCTTTTGTAGTAAGAGTTGGTCGAATTTACAATTTACTACCAAGCCATTTAAAAAGTTTTAAATTATGTCCTATTTATTTTCTTTTGCATTCTACAACACTTTCCGACTTTACTGTAAAATTTTGTTTTCAATTAAACTGTGAGCAGCCTTTATTACATACCGATTATCTTCTATTTCCAGATTATATACCGATTAACTTCTAACTTTTGAATTAGTCTTTTTTTCATACTTTTTTTTGTCCTTAATGATCATAATTTCATTTTATATTTTTATAAATTTTATACTTAATTTTTATTACGTGTTTTTTTAAACTTATTATATTGAGCAGATTCAATCTAATAGATGAATTGTTGCATATTGTAATTTACTTATAATTGGCCGGAAGGCTTTAAATTACAAGCCAGTCATAAATAAATAAAAAATAAAAAAAATTGGAACTTGATAATATATAGGTTAAATCTGTCATTTGTATGAGAAGTACCAGAAGAAGAAGAAGTGTTTACAGCAGTTTTCCTCATAGTTATCTCCTACAGTATGTTGACTTCGTGTCAGTCAACGTCTGTCTATTGCAATTAATTAAATATATTTGTAGACGCGAGTAAAATGCACACACATATTTACATTATTGTAAATAAGTTTGGATAAATTCGCAATTCCACATGCCAATATTGATAGGTTGATGTTGATTTTTTTTTTGCGGATTTTACAACGTTTAGCTTCCTAGCCGAGCTAAAAAGCGTTGCGTTTTTTCTAAATTTTCCTGCAGGCCAAATATTGCCAAATATGTTCGAAATGTTGCTTAAGGGTTAGGCTGTTACGTTACGGCCGGTTACGGTTTTTATTCTTATTCAGAATTAATATGTATTTATGAACTACAGATGACTCAATGCCCGATTAAAACTTGTCTGTTTGCTTTTTTATCTTTCAAGTTTGATTACTTGATTAAATGCATAATAAGTTTGTTGGATGTGAGGATATTTTTCAATGTATAGAGGTAACCCTTATTCTATTTTTATTAGGGGCCTTACACGAAAGTGTAAATTCATTTCTTGTTTGAAATTGTAAACTTATTTGAGGTACATTACAAATTTATTTCTGATTCATATTCGAAACAACATCTCACTTCATATACTGAATATTTTTTTTACCTGCAACTAAATTAAAAACTATATTGATTCTGTTCCTCATCAAAACATAATCAAGCGGATATTTTGATTGAGAACCTGAAATGAAAATATATTTTTATGCAATTTCTTTGCTTAGTCTGAATTAGAACTGAAGCCAAGTTTAGTTTCGTTTCATGGGAGGAAAAGGTCTTTCGCCAAACTGCGAAAGATAAAAATGTTTTAAATAATTTATCAGACTCTCAAAAATTTTCACAGCTACTCAAAACATTTGCCTATTTTTTTAAATCGAAAATTTTCAAATAAAATACAAATCGCTTCATATAGTAAATTACCATCAAAATTGATTCTAATTTCTCTTCGGGTGTAAGAATCAAAATCAAAATTGTTTGTAATTTTGTTTTCAACGTATGAAACAATAATAGAATTCAATACAATTTTGATTCAGTTGGCTGAATAAGAATACAAATTTTGTATAGTTTTAATTTTGATTCCAGAATTTTAAACAATTTAAAGCTATTTCGAGTTTAATTTTGTTACGGTGATGGTCTCTGATTTTAACCCTTTATCAAATATATATGTCGCCCAAGCCTAATAGGACATATAAATTAATGAATTTAACGAAGAACTGCAAAATAATCGAATAAGCGACTTAACATTTTCTGTAAATTTTAATACGCAATTCATGCGGAAATTTTTAGCGGTATTATAAATGGTTTAGCATATCGGAACATCATTCCTGTGATCGTAGTTTCGTATCAAGATTCGGTCAAGTAGTTTTCTTTAAGTGGGGTTCGCCTAAATATGCTGATGAACTTCTAGTACGCGAGAAGTCGACAAATTTTGTAGACGTTTCTCAAACTGATGTTAGCAATCGTCTGTGAGACTGATGGTTCCTTTCAGTAAATCTGCAAATAGAACGCATGCTAGCTCATTGAATTTGAGAATTTTTGTTATATTCCATTCATGGGATGCCAGGGAATTTATTTATTTTATTTCATTTTATTATTATTATTTTTTTTTGTTATTCTAACGCAAAAAGTAATGCCGCTTTCTAAAATACATAAATTACAAAAAAAAAAAACTACAATTATTGGTTCTGTGAAAAAATATTCAAATGAAATGCCACTAAATAAATAAATTAAATAAATATAAAATAAAAGAGCACGAAAAAAGGGAATAAATATTATCCAGTAAATTAACTTCAGTTTAATAGGGAAAAACTCCTTATTGGCAAATTTTCAGAACGAACAAAAAAAAAAAAAAAATAAATAAATAAATAAATAAAAAAAACGGAGTAACACAATAAATTAGTAATAAAGAAAAAAATATGTATATATTTATTTAACAACCAGAGAGAGAGAGAGAGATTTAGCTATAATAGACATTTAAACAAACAATAACAAGGTGTAAATTAAATTTAATTATGCCGTTGCCCTGCTCTCTTGTTAAGTCTGTGGATATGGAGCAGTTCTCGGGAGTGGACTGAGCTTTGTGTGTGCGAGAGTTTTTAAAAAACATATATTGAGCGACTAAGGTGCTTTACATATTTATTAAGCCAACCATAAATTTGCTTCATTTCCGTATAGGCATATTTTTTATTGTTGTTATGATGTTCTACAGGGTGGCACAATAGAACGTGCATATTTAAAAAATAGATTAAAAAATAAATACAAAAGGTATGGTTCAAATAAATCTAAGGCATTTTAGAGTAATAAATGGAATTTATTTTTTAAAAATAACATCATCTAAATGGTGACCCTCTCTACGACGGCACTCCTCTAACCGCAAACGAAAATTATTGAAAAGCTTCTTCAGTAATACTGTTGTAATGGCTGCCATTTCACCACGGATATTCTCCTTGAGCTGAACGATGTTTCTTGGATTATTACTGTAGACTTTGTGTTTGAGGTATCCCCACAAAAAAAAAGTCAAGAGGCGTCAAGTCTGGACTACGTGGGGGCCATGGGATATCACCTCTTTTCGAAATCAGTCTGTCAGTCTGCTTCACCACCGCCATGAAGTCATTTGATGTGTGACAGGTAGCTCCATCTTGTTGGAACCAAGTTCTGGAATTCACTGTTCTTGAACTTTCAATTTCTGGAGCCAAAAATCCGTCCAAGATCTCAACATAGCGTTCCGTATTAACCGTGACGTTTTGGCCCCCCGCGCATTTTCGAAGAAGAAAGGACCAATTATTCCTCTGCCAGAGATTGCTGCCCATACTGTCACTTTAGGACTATGCAATGGTTTCTGATTTTGATTTTGGGATTTTCACTGTTTCACTGTAACGACAATTTTGACGCTTTACGAACCCATTCATAAGGAAATGAGCCACGTCAGAGAAAAGGATATTGTCAAAATTGGAAAATCAATTAAGCATTTCATTAGCAAATGCGAGCCTTGCTATGAAGTCAGACTCTTTCAATTCTTGTGTTAATTGCAGCGTATATGGATGCAGTTTAAGATCCAAACGATCTCTTGCGAGTCGACATTTGTGGATTTCCTCGTACTGACTCCATAACTCTCTCAACATTGTCTTCGGTCCTAGATGTTCTTGGGCGACCACTTGCTTGTGGTTTAAATGTTGAACCGGTCTCTTCAAAACGCTTTACCCATATTTTAATTAAATTAGCACTCGAAGCTTCACTAATTCGCCGTAGTCCATATTCAGCACAATATAGTCGCCTAGTAGCAATATATGAACGAGAGTTCTCGTAAAATGCGCGCACGCAAAATGCGCGACACTTCCCGTCGAAGTGATTCATAGGGACTAAAACTCCATGAGCCCGCCAACCCAACGATGTAGACGCCCCACCGCCCGGGTCTTTTCTACCCCGCAAAAAAAAAGATGCAATATGCACGTTCTATTGCGCCACCCTGCATCAAAATACTTATGTGGGCGAAACAACCATGCACACAAACTTTGGGATTTGTGCAAATATCGGTGCTTTCGGTTTTGCGATAATCGTGTTTTTAGCGAGTTTCGCAATTATAATGCCAAGTTCAATTAATGAGTTTTTAGAGGTGCAATTGATAAGATTATTATTATTTTTGTGAAGAAGTGGTAAAATTCAGTAAAAAAAAGACATGCGGCAAGGAAAAAGTATGACAGAATAGAAAATAGGTAAAATAATCGCTTGCAGGGATGAAGGATGTGCTTGAAGAAAAATTGGGTGCAAACTAGACAGAAGCCATAGTCTTGTTCGAAATCTTTTACAAGATCCTGATCCTTATGGATCTAATAACCGCTGGTCAGTTCATAACAATGAAAACCAGGATTTTGTCCCTCTGCTGGCGTGAATTGCGGCGATTATTTTACCTATTTCGTGTTCCGTCAAACTTTTTCGTCGCGGAATCTCTTTTTTATTACTGGATTTTACCACTTCTTCACATACTGATCTTATCGCTTGCATTTTACAAAATAAAGTAAATTTATGAGTGGCCTTATGAATATGAAAGACACCTTATAGCACGTAGAGGATTTTGCAATATTTGAAGATTTCGCGACTAATGCGCCAAAGGTTCCTCCCATTCTAAATTTAGGGAAAAAGTATGAAGAGTTCGGTACAACTTAGAAAAATCCGAGCGATCGAAGTCATTAAGAACGGTAGAAAATGTGGATGATCTGTTTGCAATGATCTGAACCTTTGAATTGAGAAGAGCGCAGGTGTTTTCATTACCATACCGCATTTTACACAAAAACTCTGGATACTTTCAATGTTTTATGACGAATATTTTTCTCTCAATCGACAGGTGAAAAAGTACAACCTCTTATTACTTAAACACCGAAACTTTCTTGGTTGTAACCAAAGAACATGACGGAATTAGGTCTCACACCTACACGGAATTAGGTCTCACATACGTTTCGATTTCGTGAAATTTTCCTTGCAAATTGATTTCCTTAGATGGGAAAAATTGGTCCTTACGCCATCTTGATTTAACCTCTATAGGCTTTTTCCTCTGAAGTTATCTGAAAGCTCAAGTTTAACCTGATAAACCGACTTCTCTGGCGTGTATGAAAGAAAATATGTAAAGACAAAACGGTAGCTATCGTGGAGTCCACCTGCGAGCCGTTATAAGAAACTTGACTTGTCGCTGAATTTAGTAACGGGAATGCGGTAGTTTGCATATGGACGAGATTATTTTTAAGAAATAACTTCTAAAATTCTTTAGTTTAATAATTAATAAACTTTCTTTCGATGAATATAATCGTATTCATCGCTATTCCACACACAAAAAATTTCAGTTTTTAAGTTATTACATTTGGATTTGACAAAGCAGCGGAAAAGTAACAAATCATAAATTTAAATTTTCTGCCAATTTAAAATATTCATTTCGTATAAAATGTTCGGGTGGCGATATCCATATACTAGTAAATAGTTTCCATCATTAAACAACTAATGCCGCCAGTAATTTCCAAATTAAAAGTCACCGAAACTGAATGTGAAATAACAACCACTGAAATATTACATGTTAAAAAATTAAATAAAATCCAAGGAAAATAAAGCCAAACAGAATGAGACACCACCACAAAGTAGGAAATTAAATATTAAACAATAAATTAATTTTAAGCCGCTTTGGGATAACTGTTCATTGATAAATTTGCATAGCGGCCTAAAATAACAAAATAACCTTGCAGAGTGTTAATAACGTAAATGTAATTTATTTATTCATTTATTTATACTACGTTACTTTATTAGAAATTTAGAAGAACGTAAATATGGCGGAAATTAAATAAAATTGCGCTAAATACATCCATTGTTGTATTGTAAAACGAAATGTTGCATAAACTAACATATTGTCCGTGTTTTATATATTTACTATGCCAAAAACAATCGCAATATGGAAAAAGGAATAAGTGAGAATACACAAAGTTGGGCGTCCGCCACCAAAGACTAGCAGAATTAGAAAACAAATTAAAATTTAAATATGTTTGCAACATTGGTTGTCTGTCTACCAGTAGACGTGATAACTGCCATAAATTTCTATAAAACTTTTGAAAGCCTGGAGTTGTAAATGAGCTATACCACCGACCCATTCATCTCACGCAAAATGACTGATTTACGGAAATTCAATTTCCTTCCTGTAAGCTCTCGTCCATAGACTGCAATGAGTTACATTTTTGTCCATTGTATTGTTTATTGATAGCCAGAATTCGGAAAAATCAATGGATAAACCACCTGCTTCTTATGCCTCCCATACAAACTATGGATTTAAACTATATAATTTCAGGTGCGTGGAGATAAATACGTGTTTAACTAGCAAATATCCAAACCAAATTGGCCTACCACATCTCTGTTATCGAGAAAACAGTGCTCGGTAAAATGTTTAAGGTTGCTGCATAGGTAAAAACAAACATAATAATAGAACTGTGCACAATAAAATTCAGAAATACAGGGTTGCCCATATTCGACGGACCCATCTGGCAACGCCATAACTTTTGACAGAGATGTCAGATCGCTTAATGACATACCGCGTTTGAAGCGTCAGTCCAAGCAGATTTTTACCATGGAACAATACACGCCACGCGAGCGCTCTGAAATAGTTGAAATTTACATTCAACAGAAGAAGTCAATTGTGAAAACTCAACGTGCTTTTAAAATATTAAAAAATGTGAGAAGTGCGCCTTCTAAGAACACCATTAAGCGTTTATACGAAAAATTTTCGACTGGTGAGGCTCTTTCTAATCCGAAGAGGCCAAATAAAAGTCGACCAAGGCGATCGGCCGAGAATATCGCTGCCGTCCGAGCCAGTGTTGAGAGGTCCCCAAGAACATCCCAAAAACGCCGTTCTCAGCAGTTGGGCATGGCTCGGTCCACTTTACAATGGATTATTCGCGTTGATTTGCATTTGTTGCCGTACAAAATTCAATTGACGCAAAGATTGTTGCCTGCGGACAAGCCTCGTCGATTGGAATGGGCCCAACGAGTCATCGAAATGGCCGATGATGACGAGCAATTTTGGAACAAAATTATCATGTCCGATGAAGCCCATTTCACATTGAATGGGACCGTAAATAAGCAAAATTGCCGTATTTACACCACTGAAAATCCTCAGGAGATTCAAGAATTGCCTCTTCATGACGAAAAAGTCACAGTTTGGTGCGGCGTTAGTGCGAAAACGGTCATTGGGCCGTTTTTCTTCCAAAACGAAAATGGCCATGCTGTTACCATCAACCAGGAGCGTTATCGCGACATGATGACCAATTTTGTGATGCCAATTATTCGTCGAAAGCGTATGAGGCAGTTCTGGTTTCAACAAGATGGCGCTCCACCGCACACAAGTCGCATAACAATCGATTTTCTGAAGAATTTGTTTCCGGGCCGTTTGATGTCGAAAAGTGGTGATTTGGACTGGCCACCGCGTTCGCCCGATTTGACGCCCGCTGACTTCTTCTTGTGGGGACATTTGAAGTCAAAGGTTTACGTTAACAAGCCAAGGACCGTAGAAGAGCTCAAGGACAACATTCGTGAAGAAATAGCCGCTATTCCGGCCGAAATGTTGGCGAAAACGATGGAAAATGCTGCAAAAAGGGCACAATACGCCATTAACGCCAGAGGCGGCCATTTGAGAGATATCATATTCAAAAATTGATGTAAACAAATCTACTTGGAACAAATTAAATGAATAAGATTGCTATTTTTTTTTTTTTTGATTTTTTTTTTAAAAAACATGGGTCCGTCGAATATGGGCAACCCTGTATTGATATCGTTCAGAAAACAAACCAAACTCATAATAATATTCAACAATTTCCTCGAAATACAACAGGACTTTCAAAAAAGATGGCATAAAAATATTATTATCTGCAGAAATATTTGACGATTTTGACCAAATAGAGAAAATTTCCGCCAACGGAAATTACCCAGCATAGCTTTTCCGCAGCCTTTGTAGATGTAGTACCTCACAAGTTTCAGATGTTTTTTTAGAAATCCGCAATTTAAGATTTTCTATTCCACATTCCAGCATAACTTTTTGACCCACTGTGGCCAAATGGAGCATTCTCTACCTACAGGATTGGACCAAAGCACTTGATAAGTACTACTTGAAACCATTATCCCAATATTTCAGAAGATTTTCACAACACAAAAATATGATAGTATACATATATTCTCAAATACGAACATATATTTTGTCCCACTGTGACCAATTTGAGCATTCTCCACCAACGAAACGTGTACACAGCAATAGCCTTTAGGAAGCGCTTTCAGAATTTGTATCTCACAGCTTTCAGCTGATTTCCTGAAATCTGCAATTTCAGATTTTCTATTCTACATCCCAGAACATTTTGTTCCACGGTGGCCAAATCGGGCACTCTTCGTCGATTAAATATATACCGATTGAAAGCCCTAGACAAGTGCCACTTGAAACCATTATCCCAACATTTCAGAAGATTTTCAGAATACAGAAATATGAAAATATATTCTCAAATACGAAAGTATATTTTGCCCCACTGTGACCAGTTGGAGCATTCTCCACCAACGAAATGTGTACACAGCAATAGCTTTTAGGAAGCGCTTTCAGAATTTGTACCCCACAGCTTTCAGCTGATTTTCAGAAATCCGCAATTTCAGATTTTCTATTCCACATCCCAGAACAACATTTTGTCCCACGGTTGCCAAACGGAGCATTCTCCACCGGTCGATTATAAACCGGGTGAAAGAGCTTGATAAATGCCCTTAGAAACCGCTCCCCATGTATTTCAGAAGATTCACGAAACAGCGAAATAAGTATGTGGGTAAAAACGATCATTTGTATAAGAGGTGCCAGAGCCAGCTGTACTAAAATCAATTCCCTTGCGCTCCCTAAATTATATATGGAAGAGCTTCTCCCATTCAGTGAGCGTATAGCGGTCACTTGTATAACAGGTACCAGAAGGGCCAGTTGTACTAAGTGGATTTTTTCCCAGTTTTGTAGAGATTTATAAAATCAATTCCCTCGCGCTCCCTAAATTATATATGGGAGAGCTTCTCGCATTCAGTGAGCGTATAGCGGTCACTTGTATAACAGGTACCAGAAGGGCCAGTTGTACTAAGCGGATATTTCCCCAGTTTTATAGAGATTTAAAAAATCAATTCCCTTGCGCTCCCTAAATTATATATGGGAGAGCTTCTCGGATTCAGTGAGAGTATACACATTTTATTTTTAGACTCATTCAACGGGACCTACAGTTTAACGACGATTCCAAATGTCACAGTTCGAGAAGAATTTATCAGACGCGGTGATTATTAAACCACTCAAAGTGTTCGTCAGATACGACGATGTGACCGCTGCTTAAATACTGATAGGTAGCTGTATCGGGGCTCAAACCCAATATCATGTGCATGATGGTTGCGTATTCTACTCTACTTCATTGCACGTACGAGATGTATGAGTACGTATGTATGTATACGAGATATGACAGACTATTTTAACATTTAGCTTATAAACACTCTACAACTTCTAGGTTTTTAAACTTTTTGTAGAAACTACTCATACATATAGTGAATAAAGACCTATCAAAATATCTATCTAGTTTATCGAGCTAAAAGGAGATAATGTTGAAAAATAAAGAAAATTTTTCTCAACTTTTTTGTGTCTTCTTTGTTAGGCGGGCTAGTTTTGGGACCGCCCTCGTAGTTTTGCTAAGAATTTAGCTACTCTTTCTTCAAATGGCTCAACTACCAACATCTAAATATTTATAACATCCCTAACATGCAGTACCATCAGCATTTATGCATTTTTTGAATCCACGGCATGAATGAATGCATTTTTTTTTTCTCACAAATTGAAATGCTTCCATTTGTAGATCCATGCAAAAAAAGTGAAGAGAAAAAAAAGAAGAAGAAAAAAAAAAAAACACCGGACCACCAGCACTTACCTGCAGGGAAAATATTGCCAAGTATAATGCAAATATTACATAAACATTTTTCGTTATTTCATAGGCAACAGAGTGGAAAAATAATTCATATTGCCAATAAAATTGTTTGAAATGATTTTATTTTACTTAAACATTGATAATATATTTAGATCAAAGGAAAATGTCAAACCGATTTCCCATTATTTGCAGTTAGCAAGGTGTTAATGTTTTAAATTTGATTTTTTTTTAGTACAGCCAGAATAAGAATTTATTGAATAAAATGAATGGGAACCCAAAAAAAAAAAAAAAAAAACCGGCTAAAAGAAAAAATTGAAAATGAAAAAAGTCTTAAACAAGACAAATTTCAAGACTTTTATATGGACGTCTTTGGTCGGCGACATTTACTTCAAATTCCGATTTTCACCCAGTTGTGCGAAACAAAGTAGTAGGGACTGAACCCACTTGATTAGTTGTATTTACTGCGCTAAAAGGGCAAACAAAAACACGGATCCAGACAAAGCAATTAACATTCTAGAGATTAGAAATTTGGTGGAACAGCAATCACATTCCTTAAGTAAATGAATTCTGTATATGTGCGTGAAGGATAGATTCGGAATCTAACTAGCAAAGCCAAAAACCAACTGTATTTGCCGACCTCTGTTATTGAGTTAACAGAGCTCTGTTAACGCATTAATTTTGGGGATTATAAATAAAAGTAATATTTTTTACGAAGTGGGGTAATATATTTCAATCCAAACGCCAATAATGGAAGAAAATACTTCAGACTGTAAGCATCTACCTTCGCTATGTAAAACAAGTGTGAAATAAAAAAGTTATAATGAGTTAAAACTTTAGTTATGTATCGATATATTTGCTGACTGTGACTGACTGCAATCACCTGCGTCTATAAAACTTATACCATTGGCTAGATCTCAGCACATAGCTTCTGAAACAGTGGTCCATATATTTCAGAAGAATTTCAGAACTTGAGATTTTTTGATTTTAATTTCCACCTAGTAAAAAATATTTTGGCCCACTGTGTAAAAATTCCAACACCTGCGTCAATCAGACTTTTTCCGTTGGATAGATCTCAGTCCACAGTTTCCGAAACGGTAGTCTATATATTTCAGAAGAATTTCAGAACTTGAGATTCTGCGATTTTATGGTCCCCTTAGCAAAAACTATTTTGGCCCACAGTGCAATAATTCCAACGCCTGCATCAATCAGACTTTTTCCGTTGGATAGATCTCAGTCCATAGTTTCAGAAGAATTGAGCTATTTTTATCGTCTGCGGCACTTATTTCAGCTCCGGATTCCTACTCAATTTTGCGATATGAAGAATACCATCAAAACTGGTACTTAATCTTACAGATTGATTGATTGATTCAGAAAAAGTAAATAAAATTCTAAAGGCTAGAAATTTGTTGGAAAATAGATCTTAGCACCAATCACATGCCTTACTTGAATTCGTTTATATTGAATTTAAAAAAGAAATTGAGCGACTTTTATGTGTATTTTTTTTCTGCGTCTCATAATTCAATTTCGGATTTCTACTTAGTAGTTTTGCGAGACGATTGATTGAATTTTCTGCCCTAAAAAGACTAAGAAAGAAAGAAAAAAGAAAACGGATCTAAACAAAGCAATAAAAAGTGTGGAGACTGGCAGATCTTAACCTTAATTATACTCCTTAAATGAATGAAATCCCCAAAAAATGCATTTGTACCGTTCAAAGATAACTTCGAAAAGAATGTGAAATAAATATTCCAACGTACAAATGGATGAAGAAGCTGACACAAAATATAATCCTTTTTGGATGAACGCTTCTTTCAAAACATTGTTCGATTGGGTGATAGATTATACGATAAATAACCCAACGGTTTTGGGTGATTTTATATCCTTCATTTTAGGAATTTTTCATTTATTTTTGGGCGAAATTTCATTTTATTTTTTTGTTTACTTTTGGGCGATAATTTCTTTGGGCGACTTTTCATAATACTTTTTGCGTCTTTTTTGTTTTTGCCGATATTTATGTCATCATAATGAATTGTTTTATTTGTTGAAAGAAACTTTTTACCAAATTTCACCCACACTAAATGTGTGAGTCGCCCAGGAGTTTGTGCTGTTACTCCCCAAAAATATCTAACAGTTTGATTTTTCTGTTTTTAAGTTTTGGATATAACAATGAAATAAGAGTGTAATCAAATAATAAACTTTAAATTCTCTATAAATTTTAAATATGCATTTTGTTTAGAGTTTCCGGGTGGTTATATAATCTCTTCCTACAGGCCCACCAACACCGAATACTAAAATTTGTGTATTTTTTTATAAATCACTTAAATATGTGCAAAAGTTTTGCAGATATTAACGCTACGGTATGTGGCTCCATGGAATGCTCTGCGAATGAAATACCGCCCAAGCTGAATATGAAATGATGACAAATGAAACAATTTATCTTAAAAATTAAATAAGACCTAAAGAGAAAAGATGAAAAAAAAAAAAAA
>JAHXMU010000274.1:1004509-1045852 GCA_019455685.1 Philornis downsi | reverse complement strand
ACAGACATGTGTACCACCATAACAGAAAAAAATGCTAAAATCGAACATGCGTAACTCACGAAATTTGAAAATAATGGTTATTTTTTGATCACACCTCGTATGTTAATCCTATTAGCAGTATTTTGTGGTACTATCGCAGCTCGCAGCCAAACGCAAATGTCATATTTATTGAAATCGGACCAGGCAGATAACTAAATAACTCTCCACAATTTTATTACAATCGAATGGACGACAAATTAGCTTATAGGATTAAAATTAATGGTATACGAGTATACAGATATTTTCCAGCGGACACGTGACCATACTTAGAATAGTTAATAACACTTTTAATTTGATGTGATGAGCCAAAGAATAAAATTAAATTCAGCCCAAACACAAATGAAAAATTGACTAAATTAAATTTGAAAAATTGAGCGAAAACATTGGGCTATTTATGATTTATAATTTATAATGCTATTAAACAATATTTGTAAAGAAATGTTTACCCAAAACAGCTTATGTCCTGTTCTCCTTTCAATGAATCAACTTCTCCATCCTTTTGTATGTCGGATTCCATATTTTATGTCCTTTTCTATATTATCGTTGAACGGAATTTTTGAGGAATTCATTCTTTTCCATCAAATTGTTAACCTCTATAATTTTACTCGCTTTGTCATTTTCTTTTTAGTGCAGCGAATTCAATCAACCAGTTGGTTAAGTTCATAATTTAATTAAATTCTTCATCTCGCTAAACTTGGTACAAATCCGAAATTGATGCACCGCCATAGGCAAAAAAAGAACGCAAACAAAAGTCGCACGATTTTTCTTTTTTAAGGGACTTTTCGTGTCTATTTTATTTATTTATTTATTTATTTCATTTCATTTCATTTTATTGAATAGTCTTGTGATTTAAATAAACACTACTTAAATTCAAAAACAAAAACAAAATATAACTTAGAATATATATGTAATTATCATCAAATTAACTAGGAACTGCAACTATAACCTATGACGCTCAAAGTAAAGTGCAAAAGTAAAAAATTCATCACATAAAATCGTATATTTAATATCACTCGTAAGTGCAAGCATTAAGATGTAAAAGAATATTCACCTACGTCAACTGCATATGAGAGATAAGTCTATTACGAAATATTGGGTATGATACATTTGAATTTCTGTAAGATGGCAAAGTTTGGGGATAGACAATTGCCTTCTACGAACGGAATGACAAAATTTAAAAGTTTCATATAGGAAACGCGGACATTGAACATCCCAGAAATTTAATCACAAAAGGTGTTATATGTACACGTCTCTTGAGGGAAAAGATGTAGCGAACAGCTCTGTTCAAAGATAATTGAAGGAGTTTCATATATTTTTGACTAGTAGCAGAGTATATCTCTAAGCAGTACATAATACTTGGCATAACTAGGGCATGAACCAGTTGCTTTTTCACATACAGCGGGAGCGACAAATTAGTTGTGTATAATTGCCTCAATGCATAGTTAATACTTAAAACAACGTGATTAATGTGCTTCTCAAAGCGCAGCTTATCATCTAACAAGACTCCCAAACATTTCATGTCATGCACAAACTGTAAATTAGAATCATTATAAACTACTCGCAAACCCACTTCAGTTTGGTTCGAATAAAGCATAGCTTTAGACTTAGAAGAATTGACACAAAGTTTGTTCTCTGACATGCAATCACGTAACCTATCAAGCACATAATTAATTTTCTCCTGAAGAACGTCTAGAAACTGGTAATCCCCTTTAAATAGCAACTGAATATCATCAGCAATGACATACGGTTTGCACAGAATATCAAATTTTGGAAAAAGATCGTTGATGTAAAGAGTGAAGAGAATCGAGCCCAAAACTGAACCTTGCGGCACCCCACTCTTTACGCTGAGCACATTACTATATCTACCATTGGCACAAACTTGTTGCTTCCTTCCTGAAAGGTAGGAGTAAATTAAACTACAAGCATATTTATTTAGTTATTAATATTTATTACTTGACTCTTTAATGTTTTTTTTTTTTATTTCCCAACGCGATGAAATTTTTCGTCCCACAAAACTGGGTAGATATACAGCGCTGAAGTTAGCGCCGCAGAGGAAGAAATTTGCAAACAAAAATTGCGCGATTTTTATTCGAATAAAGTTTTTTTTTTTTGTTTTTAATTAGAACAAACTACTTTCATATAGGTTGTTTTGTAAATAAAAAAAACTACGGGTGTCGATAGAGCGAACGAAATTTTTTTCAGAAGTTGACTCGATTTGTTACATTCATGTATTTACTTTTAATTCTTTTATTCCTAGAAAAATTGACATTTTAAAGTGCATATGTTGTGTATCATAAATTAATCTGGAGAACACAATTAATTAATCAAACAAAGGTTTATAAAAAGACTGAATGAAGGTGGTTGGGTTGCTGACAGTACTATCTTGCAAATAAAATTTTTCATATTATAACGTTCATATAATTGTTCTATAAATTACGCCCATAAACAGTTTACAGAAAATAGTCAAAAAATCAGAGAAGGGTGACCCATTGTGGGTGACATTTCATATGAAATTTCAACCAAATTTGTGTGAACAATGTTTTAGCGATTTTTCCAAAAAAAAAAAAAAAAACAAAAAAATTAAATAAATTGATTAATATTTTTGAGCGTTTTTTTGTGTCTCTCAAGAATTTCAAAATAATCAAATATGTTAAGACATTACAAAACATGTTTTTGACTGGCCTTTGTACTAATTACATACAAGGACGGTCGCAATCTTAGCCAACCTAACAAAGAAGATGCAAACAAATTGGAACAAATTTTCTTTATTCTTTAACATCGTCTCCTTTCAGTTTGATACACCTTTTCCAGCGATACTCAACAGCTTCTATACCCTGTTTACATATATATTAAGAACTATCAAACTTCTTAAAACAGCAATCAACCGCCGAATTCACCTTTTCATTGTTGGAAAATCTTTTACCACCGAGCCATTTTCTCAAGTTTGGAAATAGAAAATAGTCCGAAGGAGCTAGATCTGGCAAATAAGGTGCGTGATGAAGCAATTCGAACTTTAATTAATTAATGTTGTCAATGAATGATGTATGAACTGGAGCATTGTCTTGATGAAACAGCACTTTCTTTCTTTCACCAATTGCGGCCTTTTTGCGTAATGTCATCACCTGACTATTGCAATAAATTAGCATAATATTCGTCATTGGTGGATTTTCCTTTCTGAAGACAATCAATAAAAATAACCCCATGCGCATCCTAAAAAAACAGGCGCCATGACTTTGTCTGCAGATGTAGCCGTCTTTGCTTTCTTTGCACACGATTCTCCCATTCAGTCCACTGATTTGACTGGTTGTTTGTCTCAGGTGTGGAGAGGAGGACCCATATCTCATCCATGGTTATAAATCGATGCACAAATGTGGCGAAATATCGATAAACACTCTACTGAAACATCACATCACATTCACGATGCTATTTTTGCTCTATTGAAAGCAAACGCAGCACCCATCTTGCGCATAGTTTTCTAATCTTTAAATTTTCCGTCAATAAATCGTACGATGTACAGCGCTTTTTGAAATGCCTATCATTTTAGCTAGCTCACGCACCTTCAGCCTGCGGTCATCTAATACCACTCAGTTGGTCGATCAATACGGTCTTCGTCTTTGCTCGTACGGCCTCGCTTTAACTCTGCTACCCAATATTTTACAGTCGTAAACGAAGCAGCAGACTCCTTCAAAGTACAGGGTGGCCCAAAATGACCGAAGTGGTGTGAATTGCTTATAACTTTTTATTTAAGACATATTTTTTTAATTTTTTTTTTTTTAAATACAGTAAATTTATGGGGAATATTTTTAGATTAGTTATTAAAAATGATATCCCGCAAGTGGTGGCCATTTTCTGCTTCGCACAAATGTGCTCTTTCCAACACATTTTCCATGACCTTTCGCAAAATTTCCGGTGTTATGTTGTTAATTTCGTCTCGAATATTGGATTTTAATTCGTCAATAGTCACGGGCTTATTAACATAAACTTTCCCTTTTAAATAACCCCAAAGAAAAAAGTCTGGAGCGGTTAAATCCGTGGAACGCGGAGGCCAATTAAAATTGCTTGTACGCGAAATTATTCTTTCACCAAATATGTCGCGTAAAAGAGCCATTGTGGCCCTCGCAGTGTAAGCTGTGGCTCCATCCTGTTGGAACCATATTTGCGGATGGTTTTCCACAGCTGGCCTTACAAAATTTTCCAACATGGCCCGATATCGATTAGCATTGATGGAAATGGAAACACCTCGTTCATTTTTAAAAAAATATGGGCCAATGATCCTTTCTGAAGAAACACCGCACCAAACAGTACACTTAACTGGGTGTAACTGTCGTTAATGAAGTACTATCGGGTTTTCCGTAGCCCATATCCTACAGTTTTGCTTGTTAACGAAACCATTTAATTGGAAATGGGCTTCGTCACTCATAACTAAGTTATGAATAAAATTAGGATTCTCTTCTGCTTTTTGCTGGAAATAAATTGTCAAGTCAAGTCGTTGCTGGTAATCTGTCGATTTCAATTCTTGGACAATTTGAATTTTGTATAGAAACATTCTTATGCTATGCAAAATTCACTGCAGCGACCCTCTTGAGATGCCAAGTTGTGTCGAACGTCTCCTGGTTGATGTTTGTGGATCCTCCTGAATACTCTCCTGTACCACTTGAATATTGTCATCCGTGTGCACCGTTCGTCGTCTGCCAGCACCAGGAAGGTTCCTTATTGCTCCTTGTTCTCGAGAATTTGCAACAAGACGGTTTATTGTTGACTGAGAGGGTGCAACCCGCACATTAAATTGACGACGGTATGCACGCTGAGTCAACACAATGGACCGTTGATTTACAAAGTAAATTTCAACGATTTGGGCACGTTGTTCAGTTGTGTATTGCTCCATTACAAATTCTCCAAGTCTGCTTTACAAAATACTAAAAAGAAAAGAAAAAAAATTATAATAAAAAAGTTATAAGGAATTCACACCACTTCGTTTATTCTGGGCCACCCTGTAGAATCTAGCTCGGCTTTATTGGACTGTGGCCTTTCAAATAGAAATATTGAATTACATAACGGTGACCAATTTTGTCTATGTTTACAAATTAACTGAGATCGTTTACTTTGGATGGTTCGAAAAAAAATGCTAATCAACTTGATATTTGAAACATATATTTTATAAGGTTGCCACTGTTTACCAAAATATTTTTTTCAAACTACTGGTACCATCTATACGTCAGGTCGGCTAGTTTTGAAACATCCCCTGTGAAATAGATATGCTATTTAAAAGCAGTTATATTCAAAAACAATCCTGAAAATGTTTTCTTTGAAATTCTTTACATATCGAGAGCATAAGCTTATGAAATCTCAGCTTTATCACCAAATTGTTTCTGACGTCAACGTCCATATTCTTTAGTAATGGTAATTTAAACAATTATTAGTCGTAAGATCATCAAATTTCTTATATTAATCTTATTATAGTTATGAATTTTAAACTTTATTTTATTCAAAATAAAGCCATTTTTAAGCATTGTTATAATTTTTCAAAAACCGTAAGCCGAAGCGAAAAAATCGTTTAAACCGATTATTAGAAAATTGTGATTTTCAAAAAAAACTGTATATGGTTTTAGGTCTGAACACCCTAGTTTACGATAGTCAGCAACGTATATACTTTTCGTAGCTTAGATGAGTATTTCTTGTTATTATACGAGTAAATCGGTTGCAAAGTATGGTACCCTTTTCTGTGTAGTTCACAGATATTTAAGAACTTAAATAAGTTTCATTTCATTTGAAGCTTTTGCATTGTGAGTGGCTTTTACATAAATTCCAGAAGTGTCATTTCATAAATAGAATTTATAACTTTCTATCATCAAATTGGTGAAAAGACATTGATTTGCTCGCTCAATAGATCGGTGAAACTTTAATATAAACTCAAACAAAATTATCCTTGGAAGTAATTTTGAAAAAACGCTTTCAAATTACTTTAGAAATTATAAAATGATGACAGCTTTATATCACCTCGAGTCTTATTAGCTGTTATACAGCCTTACTATTGACCTCCATTCCACGATTCCATGATGGTTTTGAAACTGCAATTAAAGGTATTTATTCATATTATTACAGACTTTCACCCGCTCATGCCGCTAAGCCGACCCAGGGGCAAACTTTTTCTTCAATATTCTTGTTCTACTTTGGCATGACATTGTCCTATTTATGTTTTTAATTTTCATTCCTTTTTTTTCCACATCCATTCACATCATGCACAAGACTTTGGATAAAAGAATAATGAAGAAGACAGAAAAAACATGTCATGGATTCCTTTCATAACGAGTATGGTTGGCATGTTTTTTACGTGTTATGCATATGAGAGTGTGTGCCAGAATGTGTATGTGTGTGTGTGTGTGTGTGTGTGTGTGTGTGTGTATGGGTGTGGGTGTTAGCGACCTGGCATATCGATTTTCTCCTCATTTCCTTTCAATGCGTATTTGTGTTAATGCGTATTCCCACCCATACTGTAATAAAAATATCAATTTATGTGAATTTAATTCAAATCGAAACTCTAAATAATTTATACATTCTCTTCTCCTTTGCATTTCAGGATGAAAATCATCATTTTGGACTTGGTTGTAGTTACAAATTTATGTTGAAATACTTGAAATTATTTGAGTAGCAGCTGTTCCACGACATTGACTCCAATAATAACAGAGGTAAGTGGTATTAAACGCAAATGCTGGTATCTTTGGTTGCCAGAAAGATGAATATCTAAAGATAGCTACATGTTGTTATAAACGTCAATTCATTCCATTTGCTTTGCTGTCATCAATCATGAGATGGCAAGGAATTTTATTGAATATTTTAGTACTTCTGAAACACTTTTTGTGCGAACGGTGCGATGGCGAACAGTAAGCCAGTAGGATGGCATTGAAAACTTGGCTTTTAGAGGATTTTCTGCGAAGAAACCAATCATCCTTTTTAAAAATAGCATTTATTTGTTGAATATTGATTATTTGATATATTTAGGTTTTACGTGCGTTAATGTGATGCTAAACATTTCCTGAATCATGGGGATTTCACCATTATGAATAACGATATTTGTATGACCGCATCGCATTTGTAAGAGTTTTGGTTATTACAAAGTTTATGTTTAAGGTATCCTAAAATTTGAAATGTTATCGAGCTTCTGAGATTTGAGAATATTTATGTAACAACGATTTTGCGATTGCTCGACTCAGTATTATTTGAGCGAGTGTCAAAAATAGACATCAGTAAAATATTACACATATTTTACAGTTTTTCTCAGGTGGCTGAAAATGTGAACAGTTTTTATAGTCCTGTTGCTATAACGGCCAATCGCGTGCAATTTGGGTTTCGTCGATTCCATTTCGATAATGTTGATATCAAGGATGTGCTACTGTCTGGTAGGTCAATTGTCCAATATGATGATTGAATAATGGAATCCTTTAACCCGAACCTTATGTAAGCACTGTTTCGATTGCCCTGGAGCTAAATGTTCCACGAAAAAAATGTTTTGTACCCCTTGAAAAAGACTGGATACAAAAAGAAGCTCGATATATGGACGCCACATGAGTCAACGCATAAAAGAAAAAAAAAAAAAAAATCATGGAACGAATTTCTTTTTGCGAATTGCAGCTGAATCGTAACAAAATAGACCCATTTCTGAAGCAGATGTTGGTTAGTGTGGAAATATGAGCCGATTCTGAAACGCTTAGAGAAAATGGCCGTGGTCGAGTTGCACTGAGCCGCTGCAAACGGTGGTCAAATCAGGATTGACCGGTCCGGAAGGCTTTACTGTGTGTTTATGAGGTTTTGCAGGGAACTTTTATTGCTGACCTGTACTGTGGAGAGGTGGATCATCTGAAGAATGTAATCGCCCAAAAGTGGTCAGCTTTGGACATTGAGATTGAAACTGTTTTCTTTCAGGACAACGCTAGGCCTTACACATCGATAGCGACTCGTCAAAACATCCGGGAACTTAGTTGGGATGTTCTAATGCATCCATCTTATAGTCCGGACCTGGCACCATGTGATTTTTACCTACTGATGTATATTACTCAAAAGAAGCTCGAGAAAACCGACTTTCCCAGTTTTTTTTATCAACAGGGACGAAGGTTTCTATGAGAGAGACATAATAGAATTGCCTTCAAAGTGCCAACAAGTTATCGAATAAATCGGGGCATATTTGATCTAAACCGGATTATTCTAACTATGGCAGATAAAGTCTTTAATGTTATGCAAAACATATTGCTTTTCTTTCTGCTGCTCTTTATATTGAGTACAACAGTGTTCAAAAAGTAAGACTAGTTTAAACTACGCGTTTACGTCTTATCTCAAAAATATGTACCAAATTTTACATCAGAAATATCATTTTTCAATTTGTGGGTTTGTTGAGTTAAAACCTGATAAGACTTTATCAAAAATAAGTAGTCACAAATTGCGTAAAGGGCCCGCAGAAAACCGGGAATGAGTTGAAAGCAAAGACCGGCGTGGATGACCATCAACCTCCGCCTATACCGACAAATGCTTCGAAATTTGGGGGCCTCGCCGATGATTTTGGCATCTCCGACGGATAACATGTATTTTTTTGGTCCAGATTTGGTAAAAAACTCCTAATTTTTTCGGAAAATACAGTCGCGTGCGTTCACATCGACGTATGTGAATCTTTATCCTGACATTATTAGCACCGACATCACAGCGGAGCCGAGGTAAATGAATTCATCCATCATTCCAAAGTTATAGTTATCAGTTGTTATAGTTGTCACACCGTTTCAATCGGTATTTGGTTCCTCGAAACAAATAACTATGTTTTTACTCCATTTACCTGCAGTCCCATTTTTTCTGATTCCTTTTCATTGCTTGAGAGGACTGCAATATCATATGGGAGTTTTCTGCCAGCAATGTCCATATCATCCTATTAATAGGAACAGAAACTTTTATTTCGATATTGCAATAATAATATTAAAAAATACTTAGCAAGTTTGTGTTTTGACTGCTCTAAGATCCAATAAAGAGGAGACTGATTTGAAATTGCCAAAATTTCACTAAGCTACAAATGATTTGAGTGAAGTTTATCATCGTTTGTATACGAGTATGTAAATCTAACTTCAAATCAGTAACATCATGAGCAGTGACGCAGGCATGCATTAACTTCACCAATGCAATTCAAGGGCAATAAATGGATTAGCTTAATCCCTTTGTTCGTTACAAACCAAACAACAACAACAACACAACTACAGTAATAAGCATAGGCTGATATTGTGAAGTGGATGTATCAGGGGTTAAGATGATGGGAGTTAAGATACTGGGAGTTAAGATGCAAGTGTACAATGAGGGAAATTAGAATAGGTGCAGTATATACAAATGTTAAAATATCTTGGTTAGGTTATTCTTTAGAAGTTTGATCCGTTATGTCAGATGAGCTCAGTAATAATGTAGCAAGGAGCCTTCTTTTTAGATTCTTTATTTAGTGAATCTACTTCTAAGAGTGAGCTACATTCTGGCGACTATTCCGAAGGTAAATTTGGGAAGCACTTTATAGATTTGTTGATTACTTGAATAATAAAAGTGTTTGCCGGACATATTGATGTGCTCGCCGGTCACAGAAGGATATGAGGTTTTGTCACTGGTTCAATCCAGTCGCGCGTTCTAAGAATCGCGCAACAGTCGGTCATCCCAGCAATTAGTAAATGTATTTAGCCAAATTTTTATTATTTGAATAATATTTTAATCGGGTCTTTCGTACAATGACAACAGGCATATATAAGTTAACATTCCCCTCTGGCCTAGCAGCGGACAAAGTGTTGCTGAGCTTGGTAGCCAAACTCTGTCGCAGCAGGGCTGCACTTCGGCGTCCGCGTAATTCTGTCTGCTGAGCAAATTCTGTGCTATGTTGGCATAGCGACAAGAGTGGCCTGACAGTTGCCAGACGAAATATGAGATCTTGCATGGACAGCAAGATCCACATATGACCGGTGGAGTAGGACTAGGCTATTTTGTAAGCAATTTTGGTTCAGACAGTCTTAAGTCAAATTTGCAACAGGCAACACGCAACTTGTGCGATTGCTTGATAAAACTTATTACTTAAAAAACGAAGAATTTCTTTGCTGAGCCAAACGGCCAGCAATGGCATGCAAATAATTTATGCTTATATATTTAAAATGCTGGAAAATCTTTCATTGCTCCTATTAAGTTCCTTGCAAGCAGTTTTGTGTTGCTCAAGTTTTTGAAGATGACCCTGTATAATACCTTGGATCTTACTTCTTATGGGAGATATCTTTAGATGCCATCACTTTGCACATACCACGGCAGTACAGTTGAGGAAATTTTACCTATTACCTATGGTGAAAAATGAAATAATAATACCTGTATCAGAGCTTGAGGGCACCGAAGCTGCAGGTGCTGATGGCTAGCCGTCAGAGCTGTTAAACACCGGCATCGATTAGCTGATAATCAGCGTTTGTCTGAAGACTATTTGGCTCACCTAATGCATGCCTGTTGACTGGAATTGTGTTCTGTGCCCAAAAAAAAGCAATCATGAAGTGTGTACCAATTATGAAACTATCAGTTTTTGCTGAGAAGTTTTTGTGCCTTGTCAGAGCAGTTTTAGATCCGGTAAATCAACAACTGACCAGATATTCACACTACGGCAAATTCTGGAGAAGATCCAAGAAAAACAGGTCAACATAGATAACCTTTTCGTCGACTATGACAGAAACTGTATGAGGCTGAGGCAGAGTTAGTTTAGTATTTCTGTGAACCTCACACATCTTTGTAGGAGGACACTGTTTGACTTGAAATCGTCATAAAGATAGATAAAAATTTTACTGAGTCTTTTCGCACCAATTGAGAATTCACACGTAACGACATTTTATCGCGCGATTTCTTCAACATTTTGTTGTAGTTGATTACGAGGAAAGCTGTGATTAACATGACTGGTACCATCTTTAATAGAAGCTGGAGGACGATCAAAACTCTTCTAAAATACCTTCAATATTGGATGTGACAAATTGGAGGAGAAGTGCAAAAGATTAAAGTGTTTGGATAATATATAAGAATGTCGTCACCTAAGTAAGTAGATTATAGGTGCGCTGTTTGCCAATAGATGGCGCCAGCTGTAAGTGCTAGTCAATTCCGCCATAACCTAAACATCATGAGCCAAGTTTAGGCATATGGTAAACATACCGCCTGGACACAGTAGTGATCTTCTTTTGACGTCATATTCTTTTGGCTGTATGATTTTGTGCCAAATAATCGTCATATACGGGAATTATTGATTTTCTTCTTTCAATCGAAGAAAATGGCGGCTGAAGTTCATCGAGAGCTTCAAAACATTTACGTAGATGCTGCTTTAAGCGAAACAACGTGTCGAGGTTGGTTCCGTCGCTTTAAAGGCGGTGATTTTGATGTTGACGACCGTTCACGTCATGGAAGACGAAAAACCTTCAAAGACAGTGAATTGATATCATTTTTTGATGGGGATCCGTGTCAAACTCAAGTAGGACTTGCTTCAGTGTTAGGAATTTCCCGCCAAGCTATTTCCAAGCGATTGCATGAGGTGGAAATGATTCAAAAGCAAAGAACTTGGATTCCTTATGAGTTGAAGCCAAGGGATGTTGAACGTCATTTTTTTCGCATGTGAACAACTGCTTTAGCGATAAAAAAAGGAGGAGTTTTCTTTATTGTATTGTAACGGGTGATGAAAGATGGTTTCATTACAGTAATCCAAAGAAAAGAAAGTCATGGGGTCTGCCCGGTCATGCTTCTACATCGTCGCCTCGGCTTGATATTCACGATGCAAAAGTAATGGCCCTGTATTTAGTGGGACCAGGTCGGTGTTATTTATTAATAGCTGTTGAAACCAAGTCAAACCATTACTAAGAATCGGTGTCGACTTCAATTAATGCGATTGAACCGAGCTGTGCGTGAGAAGCGCCCACAATACGCGGAGAAACACGAAAAAGTGGTTCTTCAGTATGACAACGCTCGGCGTCACGCGGCGAAGTTCGTTAAACCTATGTGGAAAAGCTGGAATGGGAAATCTTACCCCATCCGCCGTATTCTCCAGCTATTGCGCCGTTCTATTGTCACTTGTTCCTTTCGATAGTACCCGGTCTGATTGACCAGCAGTTCCACTCATAGGACGACATCAAGGTATGGCTAGATTCGTGGATAACCTCGGGAATTCGAGCTCTACCAGGAAGCTGGGAAAAAGTAGTAGCTAGCGATGGGAAATATTTTTAATG
The DNA here is from genome assembly GCA_019455685.1 of Philornis downsi. Classification (NCBI taxonomy): domain Eukaryota; kingdom Metazoa; phylum Arthropoda; class Insecta; order Diptera; family Muscidae; genus Philornis; species Philornis downsi. The sequence continues at coordinate 1,033,574 of JAHXMU010000274.1, read as the reverse complement.
AATCATTTGTAAACATGTTTTCATAATAAAGTTGAATTAAAAGAAAAAAGAAAAACAGCGACAACTTAATTGCGCACCTAAATAGGGAGCTGTAAATTGGCCTCAAGATTATGCGTTTTAACACTACTGATTTAGTTTTTGCGGAAGTTAGGTGAAAAGCCAGATACGATCTTAAGACACTTTAGTGAAACTGTTGTATTTGATTGAATTTGGCGTGTTTATAATCGATCACGAAATGATTGTTTTTCTGGCCTTTACCATTACATGGCTACAACGTTGTTTTTCGCCATACCTTAGTGTGAAAGCATCATATTGTTTTCACTCTTTTCGTGTAATTAATTTCAAACTCAATCAAGGCAACTCAGGAAATATAGTAGAAATTAATTATCCTTTGTTCACAAAATTAAAAACTACGACTTTTGCTGTCTTTTCCAGCTGAACTACGTTTCCTCTCTATCTCTTAATCCGTAGTAGGGCAAAGAAAACCAAAACGTCCTTTCATTTTGCCATTAGTCGTAGTTGAGTGGAGAACTAGATGAATGTCTATGCAATAAAATTCCCCAATGAAATGACAAAAGTCATTAGGTTTTGTCCACAGGCCACCTGACTCATCAATTTCCTGGACGCACACAGAAGCCATCTATGTCTAATTTTGTAAGCATTAAAGACTACATTTCAGTTTATCCCTTCGCCTAACCTAACCTGGATACTGTGATCAAAATAGATCTGTCATTTGAGTGTGATTACAGGTCACGTAATTTTCTACTTTTTTGTTATTGCCGTTATGTTATGTCGGAAATTTGTACAAATTGTATAATTTATTTATATCAATGTGTCTCGGAACTAATACATCTTAATTTCCATGTCGTTGCTATGGTTTTATTAACTTTTCCTTTTCTCCTTTTTGTCGGAGATTTGTGTATTTTAATTAAAGAATTATTTGCTTTTGTATTCAAGTCGCCTCGTTCGAAATGTACGTAGAATTTTACGGCTTTTCCTAAACTAAATCCCAGTTAAAACCATTAAATTCTATTTTGATTTGTCTACCCCGAGTTACAGCAAAAAGACAAGCGTAGCTACCAATGCCTCAAATTGGATCCATAGTAACGAAATTGACACGAAGGGTTTAGCAGTTTTCCTTTTTTTAACCCATTTGTTTTAGTACCTCAGACAAAATAGAAAAAAGCCGCTCAAACATGCATTTAAATAACTGGCTCTCCAACTTTTTGGCAACGAGGATGAACAAAAATGCGAAAACAACAAAAACGAAAAAAGGACCAGTCACAATATGACCGGGCTACAAAAGGATTCGAAATCAATGATAAGGGAAAAATATAATATTTAACTTTAAATTTAAGGATACTTTTGTGTCATCGGCAATTGTTCTGGCATGCATGGATCAATCTTACGGAGTACTAAATTTTTCGGCAATAGAGAACGGCCTAATAAGAGCAACCAGCATTATTTCTGGCATGAAGCATTTCTCTGGTGCATCGAAATTAATCAAATTATGGTTACTGAGCGTTCTTTGGTATGAGGCCATGAGTGCATAGCCTTTGTGCTCCAGAATCAAAAATCGATATCCAAATACTTTTGAGAACTCCACTATTGAATTGGTAAAAAACAACTTTTGGGTTATTTGTGCATTCGTATTCCACTGCTGAAAATGAGAAATGTGATTTAGAGCAAATTTGACATATATGTCAGAATTTGTACACGATTTTCCGCATTTTAGTTTAGGAGAGAAATCAAAATATTACGATAAAGTCCTGCCAATACTGGCAGTGATTCATCTAGATCGTATTATATACCGGGTTATCGATTTTTCGATTTCGAAAGTAAGGTTAAATATGATTTCGATTAAACCTTTGTTTCATTATAATGCTTGAATCTTGCCACTATGTGCGAAATACACTATCATTTTAATGACCGCCTCTGGATTGGTTGTAGCAGTGGATCCTTTTGACTTACTTTCCGGCCACTTTTTCGTACGTTTCGGGCGGAATCTCGGCGCTAACTTGACGAATGGCTGCGGTCTTTAATGTAGCCCCAGAATTAAGTCTAACGGCGTCTAGTCGCGTGATCTTGACGACCAATTGGCGTCGCCAAAACGTGAATTACGCTTCTCATGCAATAAAGCCAAAGTCGTTCGTGATGTGTGGCTCGTGTCACCGTCCTATTGAAACCACACATCGTTCAGTTCATAATATTCAATTGCTGGCCACAAAAATTCGATTATCATACAGCTAAAGCGCTTTGAATTGAAATTCGAATTATCCACCACATTTTTACTAACCGAAGCGATATTTTCAACAGTGCGTATATTGCGATGATGCACAATTTCTTTATAGTCTTGACAACTCCTGGCACAGTAGGTCAATTATGACCACGATAACCACCCCGTAATGCAAGAAAAGTGCCCACCTTTGAATCACCACTTTTATAGCAAGTTTTAACTATATACAGGGTGGCGCAATAGAACGTGCATATTTAAAAAAATAGAATAAAAAATAAATACAAAAGGTAGGTATGGTTAAAATAAATCTAAGGCATTGTAAAGTAATAAATGGAGTTTATTTTTTTAAAAATAACATCATCTAAATGGTGACCCTCTCTACGACGGCACTCCTCTAACCGCAAACGAAAATTATTGAAAAGTTTCTTCAGTAATACTGGTGTAATGGCTGCCATTTCACCACGGATATTCTCCTTGAGCAGAACAATGTTTCTTGGATTATTACTGTAGACTTTGTGTTTGAGGTATCCCCACAAAAAAAAAAAGGTGAAGAGGCGTCAAGTCTGGACTACGTGGGGGCCATGGGATATCACCTCTTTTCGAAATCAGTCTGCCAGGGAACATCTGCTGCACTACCGCCATGCAGTCATTTGATGTGTGACAGGTAGCTCCATCTTGTTGGAACCAAGTTCTGGAATTCACTATTCTTGAACCTTCAATTTCTGGAGCCAAAAATCCGTCCAACATCTCAACATAGCGTTCCGTATTAACCGTGACGTTTTGGCCCCGCGCATTTTCGAAGAAAAAAGGACCAATTATTTCTCTGCCAGAGATTGCTGCCCATACTGTCACTTTAGGACTATGCAACGGTTTCTGGTGTTTGATTTTGGGATTTTCACTGTTCCAGTAATGACACTTTTGACGGTTTACGAACCCATTCATAAGGAAATGAGCGTCGTCAGAGAAAAGGATATTGTCAAAATTGGAAAATCGATTAAGCATTTCATTAGCAAATTCGAGCTTTGCTATGAAGTCAGACTCTTCCAATTCTTGTGTTAATTGCAGCTTATATGGATGCAGTCTAAGATCCAATGTTAAATTTCGTTGCGAACTTCATCGCGATAATTGTAAGACTGACGATCTCTTGCGAGTCGACATTTGTGGATTTCCTCGTACTGACTCCATAACTCTCTCAACATTGTCTTCGGTCCTAGATGCTCTTGGGCGACAATTTGCTTGTGGTTTAAATGTTGAACCGGTCGCTTCAAAACGTTTTACCCATATTTTAATTAAATTAGCACTCGGAGCTTCACTAATTCACTAAATTCCATGAGCCCGTCAACCCAACGATGTAGACGCCCCGCCGCCCGCTCCTTTTCTACCCCGCAAAAAAAAAATGCAATATGCACGTTCTATTGCGCCACCCTGTACTATATACGTTCTTCGGTTGTTAAACGATGCCAATTTGTAAATGGCAAACTTTTCACTAAATAAATACCACTTCTAAAGACAGGCATTTAATAGCTGACAGCTTTGCCAGACTGGTGGTTTTGAAACCACTAAATGGATAACTCTGTGTAGCAAAACATTCATTATCTTTAAGATCAATGGCTTTGCTAATTTTTATCTCGCATTGCGTTAGTGCGTTTCGATCACATTAGAGCGCGTTAGGAAGATTAGATTTCGTATTCAAAAAACTACCCCGACAGTTTTGTGATTGCTTAACTCAATACGTCAGAGAGAAAATACGTCATATTTTACAGTTTTTCTTCTGTAAAGGCTGTATTGTAACACGCAATTACGTGCAATTTTGATTGCGTCGATTCCGTTCCGGTGATTTTAATGCCAAAAAGACATTTCATGATTTTAATGTCGAAAATATCGATTGAATTATGAAAAATGCCAAGTACCACCATCAGGCAAACATTATTGTACAAAAATATCATGTGAAATCATTTGAATAAGGTTGGATACAAAAAGAAGTTCGAGGTAGCAGTTGGCAACAACTAAACCTTAAGAACCGAATTTCCATCTGTGAATAGCTGCTCAGTAGCATAAAAATCGAACCGTTTCTACAACGGATGGAGGCTGGTAATAGAAAGTTTGTCACTTACGACAATGTCAGGAGAGGCGACGCAAACGGTGGCCAAACTAGGATCAACACTCAGAAAGGGTTTGCTGTATGTTTGGCGGGATTTGCAGGGAATCATCTACCATGAGTAGGGGAGCAGTCAAACTTTTATTTCGGACCTAAACTGTTAACAATTGGGCCGTCTGTAGACTGGCCAAACTAGGATCAACAATCAGAAAGGTTTTGCTGTGTGTTTGGCGGGATTTGCAGGGAATCATCTACCGTGAGTAGAAGAGCAGTCAAACTTTTATTTCGAACCTATAGGTATACTGTTAAGAATTGGGCTGTCTGTAGAAGAGAAATTGTGTTCCATCAGAAGATCGCCAAGCCACAAATCGATGGTGATTTGTCAAAAGCTCCGAAAGCCTGAATAGGAAGTTCTATGTATCCACCTTATAGTACGGATCTGGCACCAAGTGGAAATAACTTTTTTTTGTATGACGACGGATTTTGCTGGTGAAAAATTCTTTCAAGAGAAACTTGTAAAAAATCGATTGTCCCAGTTTTTTGCCTATAGGGATGAAGGTATGCATGACAGAGCGAGCCATAATATAATTCCCTTCAAAATGGCAACAAGTTATCGAACAAAACTGTGTATATTTAATCTGTATCAGATCATTAGTACTTTGTTGTAGTTAAATCCAATATTTTTCATACCTATACGCCATAAGAATATCAGGAAATCAAGCAGGAAAGATGGAGATGAAGCTTGTAAAGTTAATAGTGGATGGAGCATAGCATGGGGCATAGTGAACTGGAGTGCTGTCTTGATGAAACAACACTATTTTTTCTCCAAAGGCAGCATTTTTTTATAATTTCATGACTTAAACGCTGCGATAAGTTAACATAATCTTCGTCGTGGACGGGTTTTACTTTCTGAAGATAATAAATAGAAATAATTCCAGGCGTATCCCAAAAAAAAAACGCCATGACCATACCTGCGGAAGGAACCGTCTTCGTCGTATTTGGACACGATTCTCCAATTCCACTCCACTGCTTTGGCAGTTCCGTTGACTTAAGTGTGAAATGGTGGACCCATGTCTCATCCATGGTTATAAATCAAGGCAAAAATTCAGCTTTATTTCGGTGAAACATGGCTAAACATTCTACTGCTCTACTGGAACATTTTCACAACGCTGTTTCTGCTGTATTGAAAGCAAGCGCGGCATCCATTTAGCGCACGGCTTTCTCATCTTCAAATCTTCGGTCAATATCCTATGTATAGCATTTTTTGAAATGTCTATTGTTTCTGCTAGCTCACGCACATTCAGCCGACGATCATGCAATACCATTTTGTGGATTTTCTTAACCGTGTCTGTCGATTACTACGGTGTTCGTCTTGGCAGCTCGTACGGCTTCGCTTAAACTCTGCTACCCGACATGTTATCGTCGTAAACGAAGGAGCTGATTCCCCCAGAGTAGAATCTAGATAGGCTTTAATTGTGGTTGGACTGAGACTTTTCAAATGGAAGCACTGAATTACATAACGGTAACCAATTTTTTCCATGTTTACAAATTCACTGAGGCTGTGCTCAAATAAAAATACTACACAATGTGGCGCCTTGAATGTTAAAACATATATTTTATAAAGTGGCCACTTTCCACCAAAATATTTTTTTGAAACTACTGGCGTCATCTATACGTCAATTCGGCTAGTTTTGGGACCGCTCTCGTTGTCTATGTTTTTGGAAATAGGCGTTTCCGCTGTTGACGCGGTAATAGTTTTAGTTTCGTGTCATTTAGAACCAAATTCAAAGTCCGTTTTGGATGTTATAACGATCATACTGATCTTTAGCTGTGATAAAATCATCGTAGAGAATCTGTACAGAAATTTCAATCAGGTGAACTGACTTGCATATACTTTTACTAGTAGATTGGTGCAAAATTGTTTAGAGTACCAGTAGGGAAGTGGCAAAGGTTAGGTTCTTATCAATAATATGTTCCGCATGCATAATGTTAGCATCACAGAAGCAAAATGATAACTTAATGTGTATATTTGTTATAACTTACTGTCTTCCTTTTAGAATAATGATGGATGCCCAATTGATTTTTGTTAAATCAGCTAATGTGTATGTTATGTACTCCAAGGTACTTAGCAGTCCAGATCATATTCATTCGCTGAGCTAAATTTTCTAAACACTAAATTATACAGATTATACTGAAATTGAAAGATGTAAATCTAGGAAGTTATGGGTAGAATTAGGTAATTTTTGTGGAAGTTACCAGAGTCAACGTGGTTATGCAGTTGCTTTTTGTTTTCCTAATTTTACCAAGTTTTGTAATGAAACTTAATCGGCAAATATTTAAGTAGCTGCGGTGTTTAGGAATTGGAGCAGAAAAAACCAATCTTATTGCATTAAGAGGTACTAAAAATGTAGTGACAGTTTCGTTTAGTTTCATTGTTCAAACTACGTTTGTTAAGCGCATGATGTGTGCCGAATTCTACTGGGTTCTATTGCACATAAGTTAGTACTATGTGGGGAGAATGGGAAGGGGCGTGACGATGCGTTGCGTTTTCGTTCTGAATAACTATTTCAGCAAACGCCTAATATATGCTGAGTTTGACACTATTGTGTGAAATTGAATAAATGATAAGGACCTTAGAGTATATGAGTCAAAAAAAAGGGGGAAAGATGGTTTTTTTATGAAGAAAACCAATCCTCCATTCTCATTGTTGGTTGGCTCAATGAATCAAAAGTTGAACATTCTACTTCATACATGCATAACCTGCTCATAAATAGTCATAAATTAACAATGAACTACCGAACATCAGTTGTTGGCCAGTGCAACTGCGAAATCGTCATAAGAGGGGCAACTCTTACTTGCACTGAACATCATCATATTCACTGTCGGACAGGTGAAGTGTGAAGTGCTCAGGTGTTATATCATATGTGACCAAACCAACGTCCGGGTTAATGGCATGAGTGGCAAGATTTCCATTGGAATGTGTGGGAAAACAAATATCAGCAACTTTGTATTAAGCAAATATTCTGTTTGCAAATTATTGAAAATAAATAAAGTCGGTTCAAATTAAATCATCGAAGACAAAACTTGTCTCTCGTTATACTTAATTTTTATGTGTACGAATGATGGATGTACCTATCGATCTGAAGACAGACTTATTACGTGGTCCGAAACGCGTCATCCTTGTGGGTGATTACTGAATTAACTGCTACATCAACCAAATACAGGGTGGTACACCAATTGTGCTACAATAAGAAATTCAAATAACCTTTTTTCCAATCAATGTATTTCATTTTCTTTTTTTTTGTTGTTTTTCAATTTCATTTTATGTAACTAATTAATTTTGAAGATGATAGACCATAAATGGCCTCCATGCTTATTTACGCATATGCGGCACCTGATCAGAAAATTATTCATTACAGCCTGAAAGGTTGAAGTCGAGATTGACTCAATTACTGTTTTAATGGGCTGCTGCAATTTGAATTTGACTCAAATTCCTTGGTTCCTTTTTGTACATCTTTTGCTTAACATAACCTTATTTTAGCGCGACCTTAAAAGTAACTGATTTTATTTAATTCTAAAATATTCTTGCAAACTATAAGAACAGTATACAAATAGAAACTATTGATACGCATTATCACTAATACTCCGTATGTCATACCACACAGAGCGACTCCACACACGCCGACGATAAGGGCGGGCCAGCAGTTTTTACGGATTTCTTCTGTTATCCGTTACGGTTTAGCGTTTTATATCTGGAACTGTTTAAGATATTTTCAAGTGGACTTTTATGTACGATGTTCTCAGGAGAAGTCGTAAACTGCAGCAAGCGATTCATTTGGCATAAATACGGTTCAATATGCAATACCCAGCCAAACATTATAGGAAAGACCATGACTCTCCTTAGCTTATCAAACATGTTTAGCTCTAAACTTCCCTAAAGAAAAAACTCTGGTGCAGCAGCGGAAAGTGGAGTTTCTATACATTAATTTGTTTAGGAATTTTCGTTGGTGATCCGCCATAACCGGTCTGGCTATGAGTGCAGTTGCTCTATCTTGCTGCAACAAAATGCTGTTGAAACGGATACGTCTTCGGCCCAGTTCTGGGTAATAAAGCTCCTCCAACATGTTTAAATAACGGACATTGAGATTGTGTTTGTATCACAATTCGTGCGCCACCCTGTACTTAAAAATGTTTTCAGCTTAGAAAAGACTTCATGACCTCATACGTAATTTTCTTGTATACTTTTTGTACACTATCAACAAAAAAAAAAAAAAAAAAAAAAAAACAAATTAAGTTACAATGGTAAAAATAAAATATGTATAAATTGGCTTATTTGTACCTCCCATACCAGAATTTGAATGACATTGCGTTCCACTTTGGCTCGTAGAATTAAGTTTATCAAACGCATGATGAAAGTCAATTGATCTTTCTGCAGCGCAACTTCTTGAAAGATGTCAACCTAAGAATATGTAGGTCAAATGTAAGGGAGACTACCGGGAAGAGGTACTTTCTTAGTCAATTTATCTCAAATCTTTCTAAGTATTACGAATTAATGAATGAAATGGACACAAATTTAGAATATTACAGGCTGCTAATTAAAAATTAAAAAGGAAATTTTAAATTTCGGAAAGTTGGGTCAATTTGTATGTAGAGGTAGAAAACTCTTAATGTGTATTAAATAATAATGGAATTGGAAAAAAGAGAGGGACCTTGGAATACATGGGTCACTTCGTTTATTTGTATGCGAGATACCAGAAGCGGTATGGATAATTGACCAATTTTTTTTTACATTTTCTCACGCACTGTGAAGTAATATGATGGACGGAAATTCAGGTTACTGCATTTAACGAATTTGAAATTACAGGGAAGAAATTCGGAAATTACAGGGAAGAATTTCGGAAAATTGACCAATTTATGTGAGAACTGCCAAAAGTTCTAGATCGATATTGGCCATTGACAATCCCGACTATGATCGAGCAAAATGTTAAAGAATTTTATGAAAATTTACGACAGTTATTGCGACTGCCAGCCAACCAAACAGGCAGACAGACATCTTTTAACCGGCTTAATTAGTAAACCACGTAAGGCCAGAAAATATTGGGTACTTCTGGATATTATTAGGTGCGCAACTAAGTTCCCGCTGTTTGCCAATAGATGGCGCCAGCTGTAAGTGCTAGTCTATTTTGCCATAACCTAAAAGTCATGAGTCAAGTTCAGGCATATGGTAAACATACCGCCTCGACACAGTAGTAATTTTCTTTTGACGTCATAATCTTTGTGTGAATATGTATGATTTTGTGTCAGATAATAGTCATATTCGGGAAGTATTGATTTTCTTCTTTCAATCCAAGAAAACGGCGGCTGAAGCTTCAAGCAAAACAACGCGTCGAGATTGGTTGCGTCGCTTTAAGTACAGTGATTTTGATGCTGACGACAGTTCGCGTGAAGGAATACGGAAAACCTTTGAAGACACTGAGATGACGGCATTGCTTGATGGAGATCCACGTCAAACGCGAGTAGAGCTTGCTTCAGTATTAGAAGTTATCCGCTAAGCTATTTCCAAGCGATTGCATGCGCTGGGAATGACTCAAAAGCAAAGAACTCGGGTTTCTTATGAGTTGAAGTCAGGGAACATTGAGCGTCGTTTTTCGCTCAACGTCCCGTTTTCATTACAGCCATTTAAAGAAACGAAAGTCATGGGGACTGCTGGTCATGCTTTTACGTCGTCGCCTCGGCCGAATATTCACGCTGCGAAGGTTATGCTCTGTTTTTGGTGGGACCAAGTCGGTGTTATTTTTCACGAGCTGTTGAAATCAAGTGAAACCATCACTAAGGATCGGTATCGACTTCAATTAATGCGATTGAACCGAGCTGTGTGCGAGAAACGCCCACAATACGCGGAGAGCCACGAAAAAATGATTCATCAGCATGACAACGCTCGAAACCTATTAAAACCTATTTGGAAACGCTGCAGTGGGAAGTCTTACCTCACCCACCATATTCTCCAGATATTGCGACGTCCGATTATCACTTGTTCCGTTCTATGGCAAACAGTCTGTCTGACCAGCAGTTCCATTGATATGACAACATCAAGGAATGGCTTGATTTGTGGATAGCCTCAGAAGATGAACAGTTTTACCGTGACGGAATGCGAGCTTTCCCAAAAAGATGGGGAAAAGTAGTAGCTTGCGATGGGAAATACGTTCCATGAATCATTTGTAAACATGTTTTAATAATAAAGTTGCATTCTTATAAAAAAAAAGAGCGAGAACTTAGTTGCGCAGCTAATACGTTTTTGAGATTTCAAATTGTACTCGTATGTACATTTATTCCTTCGAATGAAGGATTAGAATGAGAACGTCAATAACACAGTTCTAGTCGGAGCTGTGTCCTTTCTTTCTTTTTTTGTGAATCTCAACTCTCATTCTTTCAGTATGCACCATAGAGAAAATTTATTTGAGCCCTTTAGTTGCAAATAAGGGTGAAACTTACAAGGAAAGGTTGTTCTTGCCACCTGTACAATGCAAATGCCGGGTTGTAAATCTGTCAGATTTGTTTTGAAGATTTAATTACTTAGGTTCCTCGAGAGAAATTTGAGGTTTTGTGGAAGAGTTTAGGTTCTTGGCGGAATGTGTATACTTACGAGGGGGTTTCATACTGGAGGAGAGGAAAAGACAACGGTTACATTATTTTGGGTTTTATTCGTATGTTGAAAGCGGCTGGCGAAAAAAAAGAACAAGTATATCGTTCAACCAGGAGACCTCCGTGCCCCACTGGGTTGCCATATGGGCGTAACAAAAATTGGCGTTTTTATAGTTACATGGTTGTTCGAAGGGGCCTTTACACAAGCAAATAAATAGTTAATTTTTACAATTTACAGTATTTACAAATTATTTGATACAGGTAATTCAATGAAGTCCAACTTATTTCAGTGTAATTTGATGCAATGCAATTTTAAATCGAAACAATACAAATTTAATTAAAGGCAATTCAATTTACTTTTCCAAAAATCAATTTAATTCATAATTTGTAATTCATAATTTGATTTGCTTTATAAAATTCATTTTTCAATTCATGGGAAGGATTAACTACGTTCAACACCACTGATGCAATAACTTTTGAAACAATATTCGTTGTTTGTAGTCCTTTTGATGCCTATTTTATGGGAAAAAGAACTTAAAATCCAAAGCGATTTGAAATGGTTGACGCTTCCAAAATTCTTGGCAATTAAGTTGTGTATAACTTCCTGCATTTCTCTATATTTCATACACATTAAGAGCTTTCTTTCTTTAGTACAAATTCGCTAATGTCCGAAATTCAGTATTTCCTCCATAATATCTAATTGACAGCCAGCAATGTTATAAATTTTTGTTTCACATCAAGTTTATCGTCCCCCAAAAATATTGTTGTACAGTATTTTCTTACGCACAAAAAATAGTACCAACCTCTAAACTTTCACATCCCTGGTTATAGTAAACACGGAAAAAGTGTAATTTGTTTCCTTTTTTTCTTTTTTTGTTGCTGTTGGTGTTGGGGCCAAATTTGTAAAAGGGTTATTTAAAGACTACGAGTTTAATGTGACAGAATGGCGAACGTCTGACAGTTTCATGACAGTAAATATACATTTACGTGACTTAAGATATAACATCGAGATGAACTGGGTTAGGGGGATGGTAGGTGACGAATGTGATGGGGTTAGAAAATAATAGGGGATGATTCCTTGACAAAGGTAAGTAATGAATTTTTAAGTTACATGAAAGCAGGAAAACAGAGTGCCCAAGGCGGAAAACGAAAGAGGAAGACTATTTTTTCGTATTTGTTGGTTCGTGAAACAGTATATTTTGATATACAGTGAAATCTGAATATGTGATACTGTATGTATGTATGTAGTCGTATACACACGAAGCATTTATATGCGTTGATTTTTTTTTATTAAACAAATGTATAGACATTCAACGGGGTTGTGAGCACAGTATGTGTTAATGTGTGTGCATGTGTCTATATGGATATTTTGATAGAAATTGCTTCATTTAGATGCAAATGACACTATGGCGGATAGGTGATATTTCATTAGAATATTCCTCATACGCCCATGGTTGGTGGAGAGACATCAGGTTTCAAGCTCTTCTATATGAGTACCTGGGGTAGTGGTGAATAAATTTAGTTCCTTGATAGCAACGTGGTCAGACTTGAGAACAGCTTCTTTTGCTGCTGATATACGAGGATGGTCCCAAACCGAGTCGACTTAACAAAGAAGACACAAAAAAGTTGGAAAAGTTTTTCTTTATTTTTCAACATAATCTCCTTTTAGTTCGATACATTTTTTTCAGCAATAATATATCTTGTTTATAGTAAGAACTGGCAAACTGCTTAAAATAGCTATCAAGCGCAGACTCCACTTCCTCGTTGTTGGCAAATCTTTTACAATTTTTTTAAGTTTGAACAGAAAATAGAACAGAAAATAGTTCAATGGAGCTAAACCTGGCGAATAATGTGCGTTGAGAATCAATTCGAACTTTACTTCCTTAATTTTGGCAAACGCAATAGTGGATATGTGAACTGGCACAATGTCTTGATGAAACAACAATTTCTTTGTCACCAAATTCGGCCTGTTTTGCATAATTTATTTCATAATTTATTCGCCGTTGATGCTTATTCCTTTCTGAAGATATTCAATAAAAATAATCCCCGGTGCATCCCAAAAAACAGACGCCATGACCTTGTCTTCGCTTTCTTTAGCGAATAAGTCTACTGCTTTGACCGTCCCTTTGCCTCAGGTGTGAAGTGGTGGACCCATGTTTAATAAATCGAAGCAAAAATTCGACTTTATTGCGGTGAAACCTCACCAAACACTACTGAAACATCTTCACGACGCTGTTTGCTCGAAAGCAAGCGCAAGCACTCATCTTATAACACATATACGATGTATAACACTTTTGTGTTAGCTTACACACCTTCAGCCTGCGATCATCCAATACCTGTTTGTGTTCTTGACCGTGTCTGGCGTGGACATCTCAATTAGTCGACCACCACGGTGTTTGCCTCAGCAGCTCGTACGGCCTCGTTTAAACTCTGCTACCCAATATTTTGCTGTTGTAAACGAAGGAGCTGATTCCCCCAGAGTAGTATCTAGATCGGCTTTAATTTTGGTTGGACTGAGACCTTTCAAATGAAAATATTGAATTACATAACGGTTGCTAATTTCGTTCATGTTTACAAATTCACTGAGATCGTTTACTCTCGATGACTCAAATGAAAACACTAAAAACATGGCGCCCTGAAACTTTAGACATGTGTTTTATAAGGTTGTCACTTTTCATCAAAATTGTTTTTTTTTTCAAGCTACGGGCTCCATCTACATGTCGAGTCGGCTAGTTTTGAGACCGCCCTCTTAAAAACGCTTTATCAAATAAGGGCTGAATCTGCTTGAATATGTAAAACTAATCATATAGCTAAACGAAAATATTTTGTATACAATTTTTTCCTTTCATTTACTGTATAAATTTAACACAAAATGCCTAAACTGAAGGCGGTCACGGTGGACTGTATATTTTGATAGACTTGTCACTTGGTTAGCTAATCACTTACCATGTTATGCTCTCTATGTTTTCTTCGCCTCACTTAAGGGTATATCTTAAGGGAATATCTTAACATAAAGTGGAAGAAACCTTATTGATAAATGCTATAGGCGTTTCCGCAATACATGTATGTATAGCTGGTGTCGTTTTAACACCACTACGTCCTATCCGCCCTTTCATTTTAACGTGAGAAGTGTCAGGAATAGTGACAACTATCAATCGATATCAATACAATACAACATATAGCGCAATTAATCGGCTTTGGTACACCATTCCAATACCACTCTCAAAACTTAGCGATTTAATTTCAATTTCACTTCCTTATAATTGAAGTGCAGGGTTATCCAAAACCGCCCATTTGGCAAGACTGTCAGCTGTTTAATAGCTGTCATTTTAATTGATATTTATTTAGTGAATTTATGCCACTTACATACATGGATCGCTTAGCAACAGAAGAAGGCGTAAAAATAGTTAAAACTTCCCACAAAAGTGATTATCCACACGTGGGCTTTTAATTGAACAGAATTCGCTTCAGTGATGAATCTCAACACCGCCAAAAAGCCTAATTGTCGCATATGGCCGAATTGTCTCGAAGTACCCAGAAGTGATTGTGGAAAAGCCATTGCATTCGGAGAGAGTGATTGTTTTGGTGCGGTCTGAGGTCTGGAGGTGTCATTTTGCCGTATTTTTTTTTGAAAACTTCTTTAAAAGGATCTACTGCTGCATTCAATCCAGAGGCGGTGATTTAAGTGACATCGAATTTCGTACTCATTGGCAAGAATTATAATGAAACAAAAGTTTCATCGAAAGCATAGCTGTATGTGTGTTTTATTTAACTTAACTGGAAATCGGAAACATTATAAAGGGTGGCGCATAAGCAACGTTAACGGCGACTATATTGAATACGTTCTTGTGCATCATTTGGTTTTAACTCGTAAATTAATTGCATTTTGTACGGGAAAAGATGTAACATATATGTAAAATTCTTAGCAAAGACCGCCTAGATATCTCTAACTGCGGAGAACGTCGCCTGGTGGAATTTTCGGAGTTTTCCTCAATATTTGTTTGCACTCGAGCAATGGTCACTTCATTTCGAACTGCGCGAGGTCTTCCAGCACGCGGAAGGTCACAGACAGCCCCTTAATATGCAAAACGCTGAACCAATCGACAAATTGTTGGAGCGCTAGGAGCATTAAAAACATGATAGAATTGTTAACAAACTGTGATCAGATGGAAGCACGAGTGAAAAAAATCACGTAATATTGACAATAATGTAGATTGGCCTACCCCAGCCAGCATAAACTCAAAGTATGTAGAAATACTACGATTTAAAAGCAAATGATCTGCCGAGCTACTTATGGTTCCCCGGCGGATCAATTTATATACATATGATGGCAATGAGCCCATAACGAGCATAGATCGAGTGAAGTCGATGTAGCTGAGTGATTGCATGTCTGATGGTTTGAAACTAAATGTATTGTAGACTAAATCCGTATCAGCCCATAAATTTCTGTCAAATGTGACATGTAAAAGACTACACCATAAACAATACATACAATGATACATTTCCAGCTACTAAACTTATATCACCAAAAACTAATATCATATTTTTGATCCTGTAATAAAATGTATGGGGCTTAAGATTCAATAAGCTTAGAATCAACATCTGGTTCTTCCAACATAGAACTTGAGCTGGACTAATACATTTATATACAAGATTTATGCAGTCATTTATTTTTTTGTTTCATACTTTGCTTTTGCAGTTATTGTTCAGTTCAGCAACTGGTGGTGGCAGGAACATTCAATGCGGTTCGTATATTTTTATGACTGCTAAGGATTTTATGTTATGTATGTGTGTGTGTGTGCGTGTGTAGGTGGCAGCGGTAGTGTAACAGTTGCCATCAAATTGAATACGGTCCCATTTGGTTGCAAACACTTTGCACATTTAACAGCCATCAAAAACTATATATAAAACTCAAATTACGTGAAGAATTTAACAACATCCAATATAAATACAATGACTGAACAAGTTTTCTAGCGTACAGTGTATTCTTGATTATTGCAACTAATTGATACGGTTGCTACTGCACAAACTATGGTCGAAGGGAAAACGAAGTCAATATCTTTTTAAGGTAATGATAGCAATTTCAGAGATAAATTACTTATGGTCGGTGTATAAACATGGAAAATAACATCACGTATGGGAAGACATATGGCTATAAGAATTGCTTTTGTATAAGCTGAGACTATATTTTGATGCTGCACTTTACTTGTGGTTTACTGCCACATAGTTAACTCATAATACTGTAAGAGATAGGCTCAACAAAATTTATATGGATCGATTTGGACTTACACTCTGATCCAATTTAGCGATATTTACACCCTTACAAATATACCACAAATCCTATAAAGGACCGTTTTTTAGTAATTTTTTTTTATAGGTATAACAGTTTGCCTTATATTTTATTGAGGCCAAGGATCTACTCTCTTGAGGGATTATTAATGCATATTCTCACATAGCTCCTGTATGGATTCGCCAGCCTAATCATAGGGTTATCGACTAAGTCAAAATCGCCGATCTGGCAAGACTGCCATTTGAAGTGATAAATACCTGTCATTTGAAGTGATACCTGTTTTGTGCCATTTATACGAGCATGGATCGCTTAACAACCAAAGAACGTGTAAAAATAGTTAAAACTTACTACAAAGGTGGTGATTTAAACATGGTCACTTTTTGTGCATTATGGTATGATTATGGTCGTCATAATCGACTTACTGTTCCAGGAATTGGCAAGATTATAAGGAAATTGAAAGAGACTGGAAGCGTTACAGATGTGGTCAGGTCTGTGCGTTATCGCTAGATACACACTGACCAAAAAAAAAAATCGCTGTTGTTAGTGAAACTGTGATAATTCGAATTTGTCGATTGCACGGCGTTCTCAGCAATTGGGCCTACTTTACATCACATTATGGCGTATTTTGCATTTATATTTGCATCTCCATCCATACAGAGTCAGACTCACCCAACAATTCAAGCCGGCTGACTATTCATAACGCCGTAGATATGTTGATTGGATGCTGCAGCAACAGGTTTTCAGTGCTGATTATTCGAATATTCGGCGAATGAAGTTCATTTTTCACTCGTTGATTACGGCAGCAATCAAAACTGTCGCATATGAGGCTCTTGAATCCAGAAGTGATTGTGGAATTGGATGGAATGAATGGATTGTGCATTCTGTCCTCCAGGCCATAATGCTCATCATTGTCATTGGGCCGCATTTTTTCGAAAATAACGCTGGAGGAACCTCAAAAGAATCCACTGCTGCAATCAATCCAGAGGTGGTCATTTAGATGACATCGAATTTCGTACATAATGACAAGGTCCAAGCATTTTAATGAAATAAAAGTTTTATCGAAATCATAGCTTTATGTGTTTTATTTAAATTTGCTTTTGAAATCGTTAAATGGATAATCCTCTATGTACATACTCATACAATGGCCAAACAGAAAGGATGCATTAAAAAAAGAGTGGAAAATTGTGTACAACTGTAAATCGCTGGAAATAAATTTCAGATGGGCCTATCGTAGGGGGAATGACATCCTTTTGCAAGGAGCAAAGAAAATGCGTTTTTAAGAAGAACTCGAGACAAATTGAAAATGCTCGAAAAGTTCAAAATTGCAGTTTTACTCTGGAACACAATGCAATTGGAAAATATACGCAATCCAAGGAATAATTTTAAAATTAATTTTTTTTTGGATAAAATGAGGAACTTTATTTGGAAGAATTTGGAAGAACCTTGGAAGAACTTAATTTTTTTTTTGTGGAGCATAAGTTTATCTGTTTTGATAATAAACTGGGCGAAACTGTGTTACCCAAATTAGAGCCATCACATTGGCCATATTCAGTAAATTTTATACTCTTTTCAGCCATTATAAAGGGTGGCGCATAACGTTGACGGCGACTATATTGAATGCGTTCTTATGCATCATTTAGTTTTAGCTCGTGAACCAATTGCATCTCATATGGGAAAAGATGTAACATACGTATGTAAAATTCTTTGCAAAGACCGCCTAAAGATCTCTAACTGCTGCGAACGTCATCTGGTGGAATTTTCGGAGTTTTCCTCTATATTTGTTTGCAATCGAGCAATAATCACTTCATTTCGAACTGCACGAGGTTTTCCAGCATGCGGAAGATCAAAGACAGACCCTTGTATTATTTAGTTAATTCTGTAAAGAGACGAAAGAAAGAAAAGATCTTAGCGTCACTTATGCGCCACCCTATATATGTACATATAATTTCGATTTAAAATATTATATATGTAATAATGGACTGTATTTGCTCTAAGTTTTGTGGAATTATAATGCAACGCTCGTGAACCAAATATAAAAGAAAAATATTAGATTATAATTTTAATATTTGTAATTCAATTTTATTTCCGCTTGAGAATCTTACTCGTTCGAAGGTTGTTCAAAACAAGAGGTAGAAACTTATGAAGCGTTGTAGGAAATAACGTGAGTTAGACATCGGTTTTGTTATGTAGCATAACAGTAATTGGAAGACTAGAAACTGTTTATGTAGTCAGATAAAAGCTTTACTTTGTCGCAAGAACATACAATAAAAGTAGTAACTATGGCGTAGTTGAGAGCTTGTTTATTGAGGTGTTGTCAGGTGGTCGTAAATTATTGTTTGGTGTAATATATTTACCTCATGGAGATTTTAACTCTTTTGAGAATGATATATCCGATGTAATAGAAAGATATAAGCACGCCTTTATTTTTGTTTCTTTAAATGTTAAAGTTCAACGTAGAGATAAAAATGTTGTTGAGTTTTATGATTATAAGTCACTAAGTCCAGAAGTGCTGAGTAGCACTACTGCCTTATTTGATTTTTCAGATATGTATGCTACAAGTGATGTTGATTGTCAGTTAAATATACATACTTATGGCTGGTTTGTCCTTTGTCCATTCTGTTATACCACTTAAAAAGAAAAAGATATGTACGTCACATGATAAATGGTACTCATCGCCACAAATTCTTTACCTCCGTTCAATACGTGATTTAGCTTTTGCTGAATATATTAATGATGCCAATGATGTTGACTGGAAAATTTATTGCAGAGCCAGAAATCGTTGCAAAAGTGTCAGTAGAAAACTGAAAATTGAGGCGCATGCTGCATTTTTCGAAAACACTGTCTCTGTTAAAACACTGTGGAATCGCATTACTGAGAATGGCTTGATAGGTGATACTTGCAATCAAGGTAATTTTGACAATATTGACGTTGAGCAACTTAACACGCATTTTGTTGGTAACCAACTGAACGTAACTACGTATCCCATACCGCAATCGGTGAATGATGGATTCTCCTTTCAGTGTGTTACCTTCGATGAATTGTGGTCTGCGTATTCTTCTATTAAGTCTAATGCTCCAGGGGCAGATGGTCTGTCATTGAAATTTTTGAAAATAATTTTTCCACTAATTTCATGCCATATTTTGCACTTATTTAACACGATCATAATGACATCTTCTTTTCCAGTTCAGTGGAAGTTAACTAAGGTAATCCCAATTAAAAAGAAAAATGATTCCAGTGATTTCGAAAATTTGAGACCAATTTCATTAATTCCCATATTGTCAAAAATTTTGGAGCACATACTAAAGTGTCAGTTATTGCGATTCATTGAAAGTGAGTCGTTGCTGAATGACTGTCAATGTGGATTTCGAAATTATAGGAATACCACTGGACTACTTATTGGTCTTACAGATACCATAAGGAAAGAAGTATATGGTCAAAAAGTTTGTGTGTTATTATCCTTGGATTTAGAAAAGGCATTTGATCGTGTTGATTATGGTGTTTTGTTGAATAAGTTATACACCAATTATAATTTCGACGTTAATACCTGTCAATTGATTTCATCATACCTATATGGTGGGAGTCAATATGTTGTTGTCAATGATTCGTTGTCTTCTGTTTTACCTGTCCAAAGCGGTGTTCCTCAAGGCTCGGTACTTGGCCCAATACTTTTTATTTTGTACTTGAATGACCCGTTTAGTATCCTCGATGATACATGTATTCCCTATTCATTTGCAGATGATGTACAATTGCTCTTTAAGGGAGAATATCAGTTTGATGATGTCTTGCAAAGTAATATTAATTATGCGTTAAATTTGATCTGCTCATGGATGACGGAAAATAAACTCTCAATTAACATTCCAAAAACAAAAGCTACGCTTTTTTCTAATCGTGATTTAAACCTGAATTTATCTTATCGTGGCACACGTATTGAAGTGGTCCACAGTGTGCATTGTTTGGGAGTAGTTTTAGACAACGAACTAAGTTTTAACTATCATGTGTGTGAATGTAGTCCGACGTTTAAATTATTCACTGCGAAGTTTTTATAATACCGACTTAGTGTTGCCCAGATCGATTAAGGAGAAATTGGTTCATGCTTATATCATGCCTAGTATTCTATATTGTTTAGAGTTATATAGTGGCACTAATAAACAAAATATGAGGAAAGTTCAGATGGCGTTTAATAGAGTTATGAGGTATTTATACTCACTGAGGCATCGTGTTCATATAACACCGTATGTTAAGCGTTTCTTGGGTTGTAGTTTTAAAAATTATGTAGGTTTTAGGTCTTTGCTGTTATTTTATAAAGTTGTTCGATTGTGTAGTCCTCAGTTTCTTTTTAAGTCACTTAATTTTTCACATTCCACTCGTAATAAGCAGCTTCTTATTCCTAAAATAACCACACTCATGGGTCGTGCTTTTGTAGTAAGAGTAGCTCGAATTTACAATTTACTACCAAGCCATTTAAAAAGTTTTAAATTATTTCCTGATTCTTACGAAAGGCACATTCTACAACACTTTCCGACTTTACAGTAAAATTTTGTTTTCAATTAAACTGTGAGCAGCCTTTATTACATACCGATTATCTTATATTTCAAGATTATATTCCGATTAACTTCTAACTTTTGAATTAGTTTTTTTTCATACTTTTTTTTTGTCTTCAACGATCATAATGTTATACTATATTATTATATGCCATATTATATTTTTATAAATTTTATATTTAATTTTTATTATGATGAATTGTTGCATATTGTAATTTACTTATAGTTGACCGGAAGGCTTTAAATTACAAGCCAGAAATAAATCAATAAATAAATAAATAAAAAGTTTCCATCAAACCGAGAATTCATAAAAATAGGAAACTTATTTCTTCTAGTTCTATAAATATTCTGTTTTCAAATTTATAATTCATCATAATTGAATACAATTCAACACTGACATTAAAGGCCTTTGTTAGCGCAATAAAAATGAAACTATTTAGGGCTAATATGAATAGTTTTGTTCGTTGTTTTACTCGTGTCTTGAAAATAATTCCATAGAAGTCGTTTCTCATACAAGCCGTCATTCCTAATGAAAAAAAAACTAGGATAGTTCATGTCCACCAGTTTCTCTTGCGGTGAAATTTTCACCACTAAAATTATCTACCGTGGGCAGGAACAGGTGGTGACCAATCATAAAGTGGTTAGATAAGAATATGCTAACCAAAGTTCCAGAGCCTCTGTGTGCGGACTGGCTTTGTCCTGATGGAACATCATTTCTCTCCTACTGGCCAAGGCTGGCCGCTTTCTTTCAAATGGTGCAATTAAGACTTTGCCTAAAGAGGATCAGCTTATAGTAAATCATTTCCTGATAATCCCAACAAGCACACAGCAAACCCTGTCTGACTCATAATTCGACCATAATTATTTTTTTCCACAATTGGTTTTCCAAAGGGTAGTACATCTTTGACACAAAAATTAAACGAAATGGAGTCGATTAAACCAACATTTGTGCATGATTGACTATTAAGGACCACAAACACATTTTCAGCCACTAGACTGGCGTTTTCGCCTTTATCGACAAAAAGAGAACTGTAAAATATGGCAAACTTTTTCTTGAATGGTGTCCATCTTTGAGTTCGGCTCAAACAATGTTGCGGCAATCAATTGCAAAATTGTTTGTGTAATTTTTTTCACCTGGAAATTTTATCTTTCTAACGCCATCTAGCGTAACCCGATCGCATTTTTATACAACGCGAGATAAAGATTAATAAAGCCATCTATTGGAAAAATAATGAATTTATTTTTACTATACTTTGTGCAAAATATATGTCTTACAAACTGGGAAATGTCATTGGCGACATTCCAGTTCACGTCTTCACACAGATTCACAACTTTCAGTAAGCTTTCTAAAGCCCCAGTTCTCACTTGAATTAGTTAAATTTATTTCAAATAATTGGGTTGTGTCAGGAAATTATGAAAATTGATGCCGGGTTTTTGAAAATGTGCTATGCCGGCCAGCTTTTGTTAGAGCTCCGATATAAGTTGACCTGTTGAGCTCAGTTTTATCGACTTTGCAAGCCTCAATTTCCACTACAATCTGGTTTTGTTTAGCAAATATAATTTGATTGGCTAAAAGATGCAACTTATTGAGAATAGATCATACCTGTTCATATCTTGATACAGCCTCCATACAATGAATTCTTAAACTTGAATTTATGTCCTCTAAACAGCGTATTTTTCGTTAGAATTTTCCTATACCATTAACTTGTAACTTAATGTGTTGAAGTTTGTTAAATAAATACAATATTAAGGGTTTCTAACAGAACCGTCTCGAATCAGATGTTAGTTATTGTATTTTATTACCTTGTTTTTTCGGTTTTGCCCGACTGTAACGCAACTTACAATAATTCACAATAATTCAACTTAACTGTTATGTTAATTGGGAAATGCACCTACCGAAGGTTGCGCCCGTTGCGGTCTCGCTGTAGGCAGGATGGCGGTAAGCAAAGAATTCTTGGTGAGCATTGTGGTTTGTGCGTAAATTATAAGCTAATTGGAATGTAATAAAGTTCTCAGAAAATAAGATTCGTGGAAAATTCAACATTTACAGGGAATGACGTTATGTGGTTTTTGTTGAATGTCGCGGGCTCTGAGAGCGACTGATTTTGTTTAAATTGATTTAAGCTACATAAAACCTATTAAAAAGCATCACAATTCCGTACTAAGAGTTAAGCAAATTTAAATTTAAATTTTACATAAAACAGACATAAAACTATGTTTTCGATGAAATTTGTATTTCATTATAATGGATAGGTTGCAGCAGCGGATCCTTTTGAGGTAGTTTTGAACCACTTTTTCACTCATCTCGGGCGGTATGTTTGGGAATTATCTGCGTAAGGATGGTCTTTGACGTAGCCCCACAAAAAAAGTCTAACGCCGTCAAATCACATGGCCAATTGACGTCGCCAAAACGTGAAATTATGCTTTCTGCAAAATTTTCATGCCATAAAGCTAAAATCGGTTGTGTTGAATCACGACTTTTGTTGTAAGTCATAACTATTTTTACGCCTTCTTCATTCATATTAGTAAATGGCAAAACTTTCACTAAATAAACAACACTTCAGATGACAGGTATTTAACAGCTGACAGTGTTGCCAAACCGGCGGTTTCGAAATTACTATACAACAGACTTACTGCAGGTTTATTGTATATACGAGTATGTGCTTACATACGAAAATTCAGTTTTCTTTCGCTTGTGATTTTATTCAAAAGTACCTCAGAATTTTGATTTGATTAACATCCGAAACGAACAGCCGCTTCATGCTTCTTGCCTATCGTTAAAAATGACATTTATATTGATTTGGTTTCTCTATCAAAACATACTGTATTGGCTTATCATTATCTACCAAAATTGGGTAAAACCGCGCCTCTTCTTGTTCAGCTCATACACATTACCGATTTAACCAATGTATTCTTCATATTCTTCATATCTTTCAAGTAGTTGTACTGAATTCGGTTAAATATAACGCACAGCATGCTTTTGCTGAACTTAGTTCTGAGAATGAAAATAGAGCGCACTACCACATCCTTTTTGGAGTTTGCTATACAAACTTGTCGATACAAAGAAATTTAATTTCCCTCTGTAATCCTTAATTGCCAGATGACAATTGTTAAAGTATAATCAAATTGTTTTGTATTACAATGATTGGTAATATTTGTCAACTCCCGTACAAAGGAAATGAACTTTTAGCTTCACACATTCAAATTGGACGACGTGTTGCCTCTATAATTTATAAGTCAGAGGCTTCAGAAATTTATAATTTTGCTTCTTTTTTTTATGTTATATTCAGAGATTTTTGTTATTGGAAACCTAGCTATTTACCATATCTGTTCTGGGTCTCGAGTTTTTTCAGGAACCCAAATGATTGTTCGGCGAAATTTATTTACAAATTTTTATACAAGAAAATGATTATTTTCTTATATACAAGCTGACCCGGCAAAAGTTGTTTTGTCTTTAAAATGAATTGCAAAAATCTCATGAATCTATCGATTCAAATAAAACCTTTTAAACCTTCCGGAATACTCTACCAATAGTTTAAGACCAAAATGAGCTTTTTATTCCCTCTCCCATAAAACTCGCGTGGTTTTTCTGCAAACAGCGTTCAATTCGATTTTTCACTTTTTCGTCGTTATGGAAATTCAAATCCTTCAAGTGGTTGCTCAGACTTCGAAATAGGTGATATCGGACGGGGCAGGTTCTGGGGAGTACAGTGGGTGAGGTAAAACTTCCTCCCTAAGCTCTGGCAGTTTCTGACGGGCCGGCAAGACAGTGTGAGGCCTTGTGAAGGATATTTCCCTAACTGCTGCACAGAGATTAAGAATAATTAAATCTCTCACTTCCTCGGAAACAATTTTTACGGAGAAGTCGCCCATAGAAAATCTTTTCAATCATTTCTGGCAAGTTCTTTCATTTGGCCCGTTTTATTCATAAACAGACTGTATTTTTCAGCTGGCTTCAGCTGATATAGCGTAATATGCCTAAAATGCTCTTTTCAGCACATTTTCCCACTTTTTAATTTTTTTTAAACGCTATAACCGCTCACGACCAGAGCAAGAACACAAGTAAACAATAGTAAACCGTGTAGAGAAGGGGCGGAAGAAAGTTATGATAGCGTTTGAAGGAACTCTACACCATGAGAAGTGACGTATGGTGAACTAACGAATTAACTGAACGAACTTTCCGAACAACCCAATATACATAAATCGATTTACCTTGTTGTCCTTATCGTTAAAGTTAGTACTGACAACTATCGTTTATGGGACTGTACAGTTGAGCCCCGATACTTCAGCCTAGATTTCTTTAAATGACAGTATTCCTAATGTCCCGAGGGAAACTTAGCATAGTCCAGTAATCATTATTATCCATTGTACGCCACACGCAGTAAGTAATACCTAGCGTTTCGGTCTTCTTCTCTTCTTTACCAAATCGTCATTAAAAAAGCCAGGTCCTTAAAATCCAGGATTCTGTGGCATATAGCAAGACAAGTAAGACCAACATCTTATATAGTAGGAGTTTTGTTTGTCGGGGTAAAGAACTTTGTCATAAATCGCTTGCTTAGTGCATAATGATATCTATTAGTTAGCAATACCCCGCTCCTAACCTGCAGGCCGATGTCATTAATATTGTTACCAGTGTTGCCAAGGTAAATGAATTTACCCATTACTCCAAAGTTGTAGTTGTTAGCGTAAAAATAGCATCCCGAACCAGTAGACTCTTTGTTTATCGAAACAAATATCTTTGGTTCGTCCTCAATTCTCATTTCTTAAGAAGATTACAGTAACATCTCGCAATTTTTTGATAACAATATTTATATCCACATAGTGTTTTTATTTTCATAGTGATTACGTTAATGATAATTGCTTGTTGGTGTATAGAAGAATATATATTCTCAATTCTTAAGAAAACTGCAGTAATATCTTGCAATTTTCTGAAAACAATATCTATATTTACTTAGTGTTTTTGTGTTCACAGTGACCGAGTTAATGATAATGGTTTGATAGTGTACAGAAGAATATATACCTATATATTCTCAATTCATTAGAAGACTGCAGTGACTTCTCGCAATTTTCTGATAACAATATCTATATCCGCATGGTGTGCTTATTTTCATAGTGACCACGTTAATGATAATTGTGTGATAGTGTACGGAAGAATACATATATATTCTCAATTCTTAAGAAGACTGCAGTAACATCTCGCAATTTTCTGATAATAATATCTATATCCACATAGTGTGTTTATTTTCATAGTGACCACGTTAATGATAATTGTTTAATAGTGTACGGAAGAATATATGTATGTATTCTCAATTCTTAAGAAGACTGCAGTAACATTGCGCAGCTTTTTGACAACAATATCTATATCCACATAGTGTTTTTGTTTTCGTAGTCATCACGTTAATGATAATTTTATTGATAGTGTACGGAACAATATATATATATTCTCAATTCATAAGAGGACTGCAGTAACATCCCGCTATTTTTTGATAAAAATATCTTTATTCACTTAGCGTTTTTGTTTTCTTAGTGGCCATTTTAATAATAATTTTAATAATAATAATAATAACTTTGATATTGTGCAGAGTTAGCTGTAAAGTCAAGTACACATTTTCAAGCTGGAAATGTTGTTTCAAGTCTTTGATTGAAGTAACGGTTAATTCAGTAATCACCCACAAGGACGACGCGTTTCGGACTCCATAACTGGTCCATTTTCAGGTTCCTTTGTGACTGAATTGATGCTGTTGGTACATCATCAGTTGTATACATATTTATATCTACTAAGAAGCAGATTATGCATACGTGAAAGAGATATCATCCGGAAATATCAGTGTTTTGATTCATTGAACTTGTACCTTTACTCAAATCATATCATTGCATGTAAAAGCATCATATGACTTTTGTTAAAGGTGGTATCAGTCGTGCTCACCGCAGCTTCCTTCGTAATCATCTTAAACTGCATGTAGAAGAAAGAATACGCATAGGAAGTTGTTGAACTGCCCGAAACCATGCTTGTTATAAATAATGGTTGTAAAAGGATCCACTAAGATTTCTGCCTATTTTTACTGCAGATTTTGTATTAAAGTCATCCTTCAAAAACATTTGACACTTAGATGCATACAGTTTCTGCCGCATCAGACCGTCGAAGGTAGATTTATTATCAATGGCGTGCTCCAAAATTTTGCCGTGGCTGTAGTATCTGGTCAGCTGTAGATTTAATGTAGAACCGCATTGATAAAAAGGGCCAGTCAGGTCAACTAGTAATAACTTCAGTGTTCACATATCGCAACCGGCAGAAACTTATAAGCAATGAGAAAGAAGCAATGAGGCATATAAAAGTAAAGGCAATTATGCAAATTCTTCTATTAGATCAGATATTGATTGTCCTTTTAATGTTTTACCACTTTTTTGTTTCTTATAGTGCAATCCTTCTTTTGTAATTTGTTTTATCCTCGTACATATACATTATATTTGTTGATTTTACAAATGTTACGGACCTCTAGACTTTGCAAATACTCCCCTTTACAAAGTTTCTGCAATGAAGTGTAAATATTTTATTTAACTGGCCATGGAGTTCATTAAGTAATTCCAATTATTTTTATCGATTTATACTATAAACTTATGCTTTCTTTGTTTAACTTGGATGGCAGTTCACTAAGCCTGCGAACAGAAGAAAATGATGAGTTTGGCCAGCGTTATTAAACTCATTTAGATTAAAATGTATAGATTTTAATAATGTTTACGTGCAGCTCTTGATAGCTAACTTGATAGGCAAAGTTTTTAATGAAGTTTCTAACATGAAACACAGGGTAATCGATTGATACGGGTATTAGACAGTGGAACGATGTCTGCCTTAATAAAGTCATTCATTGACGTCCAGTGAGAGCCATTTCTAATAATCCATTTTCACGGATGGCGTAGCGACTGCGATGAACAGTGAGTGGTATAAATAATAGGTTGGAAACGAGCTTGCTTGGAAAATAAAGCAGGTAAAGTAAATACATTGCGGACCCTTAGATAGGCTGAGGTGAAAGATTACGTGATGTTTTTGAATTTAATTTATCAGAGGAATAATTAAAGATATTTTGGTAAATATTGACGAATTAACAAAACCAAACATCGTCATTGGGAGTACCAACGTGTCTCCGTCGTTTTACAAAAGCCAAGCATGAAATATTTGAGTTGGCGCTCGAAGTGTATACAATTAAAATTCTATAATTTTGCCATTTTTGATTTTTCAAATTAAAAATTTCAGTGTATCGTAAGAACATTTCAAATTTTAAGAAAATGATTTGACTGTTTATTGCAGAAAACTTTTGCGCCGATAATAGCATCGAGACTATACGAGAAGGCTTCATACGCTACACGAATGTGGCCTAATGATATTTTTATCCCGTTTATGGCTAAGACCAATATTTAAAGCGTTGGCCGTCTCATATCTTTTAGTTGATGTTTTTGCCTTTAAAATGGACTATATGGAAAAAGCTATACTATATTCCAGAGAATATAGTAGCTTTTGTTGTGAAGAAATGGAGATGGGAAGTTTTTCTTGTAAAAAATATTGAGTTCTACGAGTTTTATAGAATGGTGCAGAATTTTGTTGAAATATGCAATGATTTTTACCGAATTGTTTACACGTTCAAAGTAAACAAAGCGTCGTTTAAAATGTTTTCACGAAAAATTTTTCGATATGTCAGTTTGCCGTGCTCAAGGAAAACTAGTTGTTAGCGTCCTGTGGCAGTTATCGCGTCCCGAAGCATAACTCATACAGACGCTTATTTTCGCCGAATAATTTCCAGGTCAAAATTATCTTTTGATTTTCACTCTAACCATATATGATTGTTTCATTAGCTTACATTTTGCTGAAGCGTAAAAATTGTTGCGTCAGACAAATGTCCAAATTTTCAAGATCGTCACCAACGTGCAAGTGTTTGAAAACCTTTACTCTGGCTAGAGGAACTGCGCGGTGTTAAATATTGCGCCTTTTGAATTTGGTAGCACTTCGATCATAGTTCATGCGCCTCATGCTATGAGCAGACACGTTGAAATATTCCGCCAAACGAAATACGTTTTGTCGTGGATCTCATTGAATTCTGGCTTTCATTCGAACTACTTTTGGCGATGTTGCTGTTTTTGGATGTCCACCTTCATGACGTTTTTTTTTTTTGTGTTTTTCTGTTTTTTTTTTGTTGTTTTTGCTTATTTTTTTTGCTTATTTTTGTTTTGTTTTTTTGCTTATTATTTTTTGTTTTTTTTTTTGC
>JAHXMU010000274.1:951223-1004409 GCA_019455685.1 Philornis downsi | reverse complement strand
TTTTTTTTTTTGCTTATTTTTTTGTTTTTTTTTTTTGCTTATTTTTTTTTTGTTTTTTGCTTATTTTTACTTATTTTTCTTACATATTTCTTTGTTTTTTTTTTTTGTTTTTTATTTTGGTTTTTTTTTGTTTTTTTTTGTTTTTTTAATTTTTTTTTTATTTTTTTTTTGTTTTTTTTTTGTTTGTGTTTTTGCTTTTACTGTTTTTTATTCTAACCGTATCAGAGTAATTTTTTTTCACACGCAAATACTCGTATCGTACTTCATTAACCATGGAGAGTTACGGTTTTCCTGGCAAATACAAAGCGATATCACTGTTGCATTTGAATTTCATTTCGATAACTTTTTTATCTGCGGCATAAAATGATTTGCTTTCATAGGCTTGAAAACTGCGTAACAGATTGATGCTTTTCAAAAAATGAGCGCGCCGTAGTTAACCGTTTGCTCGCTACAGCAGCATGAAGTTGATAACATTTTGAACTTCTACTCTTGTGACTTTCAATGATTTGAAGCTTCTTCAAAAACTCAATAGCGTAGAGGTCATTGAAGATATACCGGAAGGAGACAATTCTGGCCCCCCACATGCATAAAATGTGTTATAACTGGATGGGTTTTACAATGCAGGCATGCCAGTCAGTCAACTGGCTTCGAAATTGCGCCTTTTAGTTTAACAGAAAGCGAAAAATTGATGTCAAAATCGATCAAAATTCAAGATATTCACTTTTTACTGGTTTAATGGTTTCTTTGATTATCGGAGAGAGGTGCACTCGGCATTCTTGCCAACATATCAAATGGTAAATAAGGAATATTGTCTGGTATCATGAAGCGTTTGAGAGAGCAAACCCGTTGAAAAGAAGACCAGATTTGTGGTAAAGTAATTCATGGATTTTGCATCATGGTAGCGCACTATCTCTCAAGGAACGATTTTCCGTTCAAAAACTCAACAGATATCATCGAACAGTTAGCGTGATATCAGATAATGTTCTTTCGGCTGACTTTTTTCGCTTTCCATAACTCACATTACCACTTCAAGGCACGCACTTTCAATCGATAGAAGACGTAAAAGGGCGACCTTTTTCGCAGGTGTATGAATAATAAATATTTTGTGTTTTACTGGCCAATTGCAGATACTTTTTCGATAGAATACGTGGTGCGTTCAAGAAATAAGGAGCATTTTCAAATTTCGCGGACTACGTACATTAGACTTTCGATTATTTTTTTTTTTTTTTTATGTTGGTACACTCGTCTCGAATATATGTTGACCGTTTCATCCATATAGCATGTTTAGTTTGTTTGTGAGAGGCATAAATAAGACAAGTGTTTTGCGTGTTCGGCGATTTTCTGCTATCGAAAAAAATGGATGAAAGAAGTTGCATCAAATTTTGTGCAAAAAATGGAATTAAGTGCTCGAAAACACTTGAAATGTTGACAGTGGCATACGGTGAGAGTACTCTGAGTCAAAAAAATGTTTACAAGTGGTCGAAGGTTTTCACAGAAGGTCGAGAAGATGTGAATGACGACACTCGCTCTGGACGCCCAAGCACATCAACAACCGATGAAAATGTTGAGAAAGTGAAGAAAATTGTTATGGAGAATTGTCGAATCACGATTAGAGAAGTTGCTGAGGATGTCGGTATATCGGTTGGCTCATGCCATGCAATTTTGTCAGAAATTTTGGGCACGAAACGTGTGGCAGCGAAGTTCGTTCCAAAATTGCTGAATTTTGACGAAAAACAACGTCGAATAAGCATCGCTCAGGAATTGTTTAATGGCGTCAACGATGCTCCAGATTTGCTTAAAAGAGTCATAACTGGTGACGAATTATGGGTATATGGTTATGACATCGACACTAAATCCCGTCCCAATGGAAGAGTCCAGAAGAGCCAGGACCAAGAAAAGCACGCCTAATTCTATCAACTGTCAAGCTTTTGCTGACTGTATTCTTCAATTACCATGGCGTAGGGCATTAGGAGTTCGTACCACAAGGTCGTACGGTAAATAATGAGTATTATCTTGAAGTTACGCGCCGTTTGCTCGAAGCAATACGAAAAAAAACGACCGGAATTGTGGACAGAATGCATGGCTTTTGCATCATGATAATGGATCGGCTCACTTATCTTTGCTTGTGAGAGATTATTTGGCCCAAAAACAACACCTTTATCATGCCTCAATCACCGTATTCACCAGATTTGGCTCCCTGCGACTTTTTCCTGTTCCCAAGATTGAAGAGATCCATGAAAGGACGGCGTTTTGCGACGATTGAGGAGATAAAAACCGAATCGCTGAGAGAGCTCAAGGACACACCAAAAAGTGAATATCAGAACTGCTTCGACGATTGGAAAAACGCTGGCACAAAGGGGACTATTTTGAAGGAGATGAAATAGAAATTGATGAATAAATAAATATTTTTTGAGAAAAATGAAAATGCACTTTATATTTTGAACACACCTCGTATACTTTCATTCCTTTTGCTGGATGTATAACAAATTCGACTGCTCACACCATTATCATATATCGACAACTGTAATTTGCATCTGTCAAACTTGATTCATATAATCCCAAATATATACTCGTACTTACAAGTGACATATTTTTTCTCCTTTTTCTTGAATACACAAAAGATAGCATATTTCAAAAAAAAAAAATATTGAATATCGCACAATGCGTGTAATTCGATAGAAGAGATTATTTCATCCTGCACACCTTTCTATAAATTTCCAGCCAAATCCTCTAAATCCAATTTAAAATTCCACTCCAGCGAAACCCAAAATAAATAACGGTCACAATGCTACTTTCCTGGGGACGAGTCGTAACGCAAAAACATGTAAAATTGGATATCTCGTGCCAGGTATTAAGTTGTTACTTATATTGTCTACATGAAAGAGGGAAAGTTTTTTTTTTTGTGATTTCCTTTGCAAAATAAAAGGAGAAATGTGGACTACAAATACCCTCATGACGGGGACAATAAGGAGAGGAGAAGAGACTGTTCGAAAATAATCGCCCCTCCCCCCCCTCCACTACGATATGAAATTTGAACGCAACGGGAGCACAATCGAAATATAATAACAAAAAAAAAAAAAAAAGAAAACAAAAAACAACAGATTTCAGGGACCAGTAAAGGACGACAGTCGTAAAGGAGTGTTAGGTAAAGGAAAAAGGAAGAACATAATTCGCATTAAAGATTTTGTCCGATTAGCGAAAGACTTTTCGTTAAGAAATGCCAAAGTACGACACGAACGAACAATTAAAGTCCAAAGAAATGGCAGAAGGAGCATAAATTCACGCAAACGGATAATACACAAAGAAAACGAGAAAAATATTTCCTCAAAGACTACCCGAAAGCAACAACGTCATTAAGGGGTGTTTTGTTGCTGCAAGAGGACATCTGAGGGGAGGAGCTAGGTAGCTGCCTTGTAGCCATTCCCTGGATGTTGGTAGCACCAGTTGCGGCTATGTTTTTCTTGTGCGCTTTTCCTTTGTCTGTTTTCGTATTTAGGATATTGAAAACTCCTTTTGTTGCGATATTTCTTAGCAACATTGCCTTTGGAATGTAATATGAACAAATACTTTATTTTTTGTTCTTCGGCCTTTACGCATTTCTCGGAATTCTACTCCTTTCATATATCCTGGAACATGATATACTGTAAGGTTGATTGGTAGAAATATGCCTTTTTCCCTATGTCTGTCGCATTTGTGTGAGTTTTTGTTAAGAAGTCTACAGGCAAGAGTGTCCAAAACTAAAGTCTGAAAGTTGTTTAACCGACCTTATTCCATTAAAGCTTCACAATGGCTAATGTAAGTGACTATTGTTATCTGAGTGCAAGAAACATTTTCAAAGTAGCTCGAAGTTTCATGATTCTAATCTAAACTAATGAAACCAATCGTTACGCAATGGTTAGCACACACGGCTATTGTTCGCATAATCGCGGGTTCAATTCAGCATACAGCCAGCCACCTATCATTATTTAAGCGGCGGTCTGCTTAATGTGTCTGACGAACACTTCCAGTGGTCGAGTAATCGGCAAGTTTGTTGAATGCCTTTCAAACTGTGACGTTTGGGATCGTTATTAAATTGTAGGTCCCGCTAAGTGCGTTTAAAAATAGAAGCTCACTGAATGTGAGAAGCCCTCCCATATTTCATGGAATGCAAGGAAATTTGTTCTTTGTTTTAGAAATCTGCTAACCAATAAACCGATTGTATACTTTAAGTGCGTTAAATAGTAGTTAGTATTACCATTTAATAACTACACTGTACAGTATTCCTGCCCTTTAAATAAAACAGCATTAAAAGATCCAAGAACATCCAAATGATAATTTTAACTCCTTAAAACCACAAGACTTTAATTAAGCGGCATAACATTTCACTCCACAGCCTTATGTTGAAGGTTTTAAAAGTTTACACTTAAACCTTCATTAACAACTAAGTTGTCAGTCGCAATTAAGGGGCTCATTAAAAGCATTATAGTTAATTGTTCATGGTTTTTATTTTTAATTGAATGCGGTAATTTTTTTTAAAAACAGAAAGTACAGTAAATAAGTGGGCTGTTAAGTTGGTAATGTTACGTTATTGTCTCTCTCGAAACCATGCTATTTTCTCCAAAAAGTAGGAACTTAGGCGAATATGACAAATAGCCATGAGGAAAAAGGGAAATTGGGAGAAAAACCAGGTCAACATTCTCATTATTAGTTGGTGTAATGATAAAATTTCAATGGCCACTCATGCTAGACACTTTCGGAGTAATACCAACTTTATGCTACTGTTGCAACCAAATGACTAACGACAGTGCGCTCACTTATTGAAAAGCTAATTGAAAACCTTTAGATTGACATATTGTTTATAAGTCTATAGAAGCATATCGTTTTATGTCACAGTTAAAAAAAAATGTCATCGGAATGAAATTCAAGTGATACAGTGATTGTGTTTTGTAGTTGGTTGGAAAATTACAGTTAGTCCACGAGTTAAGACAAACGTATATGATGTGTGCAACTAAGTTCCCGTTGTTTGCCAATAGATGGCGCCAGCCGCGAGTACTAGTCGATTCTGCCATAACCTTAATATCATGAACCAAGCTTAGGCACATGGTAAACATACCGCCTCGACACAACAATGATTTTCTTTTGACGCCATGTCATATTGTTTTGGTTGTATGAATTTTGTATGATTTTGTGCCAAATAATCATCATATGCGAGAAGTATTGATTTTTTTCTTTCAATCGAAAAAAAACGGAGGCTGAAGCTCATCGAGAGCTTCAAAACGTTTACGGAGATGCTGCTTTAAGAAAAACAACATTTGGAAATTGGTTCGGTTGCTTTAAAGATGATGATTTTGATGTTGACGACCGTTCGTGTGATGGAAGATGAAAACCCTTCGAAGACACTGAATTGACAACATTGGTTGATGGGGATTCGTGTCAAACGCAGTTAGAGCTTTCTTCATTATTATGAGTTAGCCGACAAGCCATTTCCAAGGGAATGCATGGGTTGGGAATGATTCAAAAGCAAGGAACTTGAGTTCCTCATGAGTTGAAGTCAAGGGACGTACCGTTTTTTCGCCTGTGAACAACTGCTTTAGCGACAAAAAAAGGAAGGGATTTCTTTATCGAATTGTAACGAGTGATGAAAAATGGATTCATTACAGCTATTCAAAAAAAAAAAAAAAAAAAAAAAGGAAAGTCAGGGGGGCGGTCCGGTCATGCGAAGGTTATGCTCTGTATTTGGTGGGACCAGGTCGGTGTTATTTATTACGAGCTGTTGAAAGCAAGCGAAACCATCACTGGGGATCGGTATTGACTTCAATTAATGTGATTGAGCCGAGCTGTGTGCGAGAAGCGCCCACAATACGCGAAAAGGCGCGAAAAAGTTGTTCTTCGGCATCACAACGCTCAACCTCGCGTGGCCAAGCACGTTAAAACCTGCCAGGAAACGCTGAAAAGGGAAGTCTTACCCCATCCGCCATGTTATCCAGATATTGCGTCATCCGATTATCACTTGTTCCGTTCGATGGCACACGGTCTGGCTGATTAGCAGTTCCACTCTTATGACGACATCAGGGAATGGTTAGATTCGTGGATTGCCTCAAAAGACGAACAGATTTACCGTGACGGAATTCGAGCTTTGCCAGAAAGATGGGAAAAAGTTGCTAGCTGGCAATGGGCAATACTTTGAATGAATAATTTATAAACATGTTTTCATAATCAATTTAATTTGTGTAAAAAGAAAAACAGCGAGAACTTAATTGCGTACCTAATACGTCTGATCAAAACGTTTGTAAACCGGGTTATTACACCTTACAGTGTCACTGGTAGCAGCAAGAAAGCCGTGTAATTGAACGTCCAAAAACATCATCATCGTTAGAAATGATTAGAAAGGTGAAGGCTAAAATTTCTTAAAATTTGAAATATTTTCATGATAGAAGTTCTTAAATAAAAGGATTCAAAGCCCACTGTATGTTTTTTTTTAATAGAGTTCACTGGTCCTTTTGAAATGACAATATCGTTTTGTTCCATGCAAAACCAAGGCTAGCTCAAGCATGAGATATTTTTGCTTGAGATCACTAAATCTGATCGTAATTTGACGTTGCAAACAGCAATTATGATTTCATAAAATTTGAGTTTCATCAAAAGATGTTGTCAACAGATGTTGTCGTTATGGGTACGCCATTTAAATTTCGTAAAAGCGAAACAAATTTACTTGAGATATGTGAGAGTTTCTCACATTCAGTGAGCGCACGCGCCTTCTATTTTTAAACTTAACGAGACTTGCAGTTCAACGATGATTCTGAGGGTCAGGTTGAGAATAATTTAGTACTCCTGTCGATTGTTCGATCACTTGAAATGTTTGTCAGACACATCGAGGTGACCGCAAGTTCGAATCTACAATCGTGTGCATAACAGCCGCGTGTCCTAACCTTCATGGCACATCCGATTGCTTTAGATTTACCCACCAATTTAAAATCCAGTCGCTTTATAGAATTTTCTAGATTATTGATTATCGAAAAACAGTCAACGATTTCAGATTCGAATTTTCACTTGAAAAAATAGACAATACAGATACGGTAAGGTCGTTGTTGACAACGCCATTTGCATTCAAATGAGTCGGTACATTCTCTCCGACATTGTGGATAACAACCCATGGTGGAGGCCGGTTTATTCGCCGGTCCAACTCTGCATTATTACGTGGCTGCGGCCACTTTTATGACTGTACATTTGTCAGGGCTTTGTAGAAAAAGTTTCACCCGTTTTCGGATTGATGCCTTAGACTTTTTTTGTGAGTCTACGTCAAAGGCCGTGTTTACGCGGATAACCCTCAAACGTTGGAACATTTGAAAACCAACACTCGTCAAATTATTGCCGAGATACCACCGCCCGAAATGTGCAAAAAAGTGACCAAAAACTACCACAAGGTCGTACGGTATATAAGGAGTGTTACCTTGAAGTTATGCGCCATTTGCGTGAAGCAATACGACAAAAACGCCCGGAATTTTGGACAAAAAATTCATGGCTTTTGCATCATGATAATGCGCCTGCTCACTCGTCTTTGCCCAAGATTGAAGAGACCCATGAAAGGACGACATTTTATGACTATTGAGGAGATACAAACCGTATCGCCGAACACGCAAAACACTTGTTTTGTTTATGCCTCTCACAAACAAACTAAACATGATGTATGGATAAAACCGTCAACATATCTTCGAGGCGAGTGTACCAACATAAAAAAAGATAATAATCGAAAGTCGAATGTTCACCTTTTTTTTTTTTGAACACATCTCGTATGATTTAAGCAGACATCTGATCATTAGTTTACGTTGGCACATGATTGACGAATAAAATTCAAGAAATGCATTATTTTTTAAATAAACAAGGAAACTCACAAAAATGCTCTTTATTTTCTAAGCCGAAAATAAAGGTTTACTTGTTTTTTAAAGTACGGTTTCCAACCCTTGGTTGGGTTCTTTAGTCGTTCAAATCTCCTTGATTATTATTTGCAGCACCTTGTAAAATATAAATGTCAGTCCTTGATCTAGTCTAAATTGCCTCGTTATAAAAGTATGACATTTCATTTATTCATTCATTCCTCGTTACTGGCTTAAAGCATACTTGATTTATTGTTGACATGTCCGGAAACTAATACATCGAAAATCACTTCATTGACGACACATTGCTATGATTTTGTCAATGATTTAACATGCTGTTACACAACATGCAGTAACTGTCATTTCCAAATATAATCGAAAACATTTGACACTTGTATTACCTCTAATCTTTTGTAAAAATATAAGACTGTCTTTGTTGTTTCGTTTTCATTTAGTTTAAATATTTCTTACGCAGTTTATCCATGTGCTGGCCTTTGGGACACCTGTTGTGCTTCTCCCATACATTATGTGGTATAGATTATTGTCGTCCTTAAATGGCTTCTCTGGCATACATTGAAGGGCAGCAACGCATACAATTTATTTCATATTCCAGGCTGGCCGACACCAACCGACAGCCGTGTGGTGGCCCATAAAAATATTCAAGTTTATTTAGGGGACGTTCGAGGTACAGCCTTTTTGGATTATAAACATTTAAG
The DNA here is from genome assembly GCA_019455685.1 of Philornis downsi. Taxonomy (NCBI): domain Eukaryota; kingdom Metazoa; phylum Arthropoda; class Insecta; order Diptera; family Muscidae; genus Philornis; species Philornis downsi. The sequence continues at coordinate 995,840 of JAHXMU010000274.1, read as the reverse complement.
CTTTATAGCCTCTAAGCAAAAGGTAACAGCAATGTCAGATGGGAATAACAAAAAAAAAAAAAAATCATCCTGGCTACTTTTATGGGAGGAGAAGGACGACACATGATTCGCTGCCCTGCTTTTCCTCGTTTTTTTCTTTTTATTTTTTTAGCATTTGTGTACAGACTTTTGTGTGGAAGTTTTTTCCTTCTGTGTCGATTCCTGGCTTTTATTCATTACGACTGTCTATCTTTATGGCTGACAGCCGGGTTAACCGTCCGTCCAACCATCCAACAGTTTGTCTTGTTGTCTTCTTCTTTTTAAAGGCTACGGCGTAGTATGAACTCTTGGTTATCTTTAAATCTAAATGTTATGATTACACCTACCCGACGACTTACCTTTCCCAGCGTATATTCCATAAACATTCCCAAGTGAAAAGACAAAAATAGCAATGAAAAGGACGAAGGAGATGGGGTGGATAAGAGAATTAGATATTATTCTTTCTCTCACGTATCGTAACAAACAATCTAATATTGGTTAGTTTTTATCAATAACAGTTATCCCCAATAGTTCACGCGATTTGGAAAGAAGGGGAGAAACATTTCGATCTGTTAACATTGAAATTGGCAATTGCAATTTAGAGAAAATATCGGCTACACGTTAGCAATAACTGAACCAAATTCTTAATGAATTTCACAAAATGGTACAACATTTTTTTCACTACACCAAGTGAGGAGTACAGCGTTCTCGTATATTGGCTTAGTGCTGCTGTGCGTCACAGCAAAAAGTACAAGCGATAGATCCATAAAAATGTAAGCCAATCGACTCAAAATCACTTTGTAATACGATTCAGCATATGTATTACTGAAAACGCTAGACAAATCTCAATTGTAAATGTTTTGTCAATAAAAGTCGACACATGTACTCTGCCACAAAACAATTTAGAATTTATCATTTAATGAATATAGAAATTTCAGTCATACGAGGTGTGATAAAAAAACGGTTTTTTTTTCAAATTTCGTCAATTACGTATGTTCGATTTTCGCACTTTTTTTCTGTTATGTTGGTACACATGTCTGTTATATATGTTGACAATATCAGCCATTTTGGATTGTCAGCTTGTTTTTGACAGATAAAAAGGTTAGTCGTGTTTTTGTGTGCTCTTCGATTTTTTACTATCCGAAAAAATAACCATTTTAAGAAACTGTATTAAGTTTTGTGTAAAAAATGAAATTAAATGTGCAAAAACATTTGAAATGTTGACTGTGGCGTTTGGCGAGTCTACTATGAGCAGAACACAAGTCCAGTTGTGGTATAACCGACTTAAGGAAGGCCGAAAAGATGTCAATGACGATGCTCGTTCTGGTCGCCCGAGCACGTCAACAACCGATGAAAACATTGAAGCAGTGAAGAAAATGATTTTGGATAATCGTCGAATCACTATTAGGTATGTTGCAGATGATGTTGGCATATTGTTCGGCTCATGCCAAGCAATTTTTACGGATGTTTTAGGCATGAAACGTGCGGCAGCGAAGATTGTTCCAAAATTGCTAAATTTTGAGCAAAAACAACGTCGTATGGACATCGCTCAGGAGGTGTTGAACGTCGGCAACGACGATCCATATTCCTCTCAAAGGTCATAACTAGTGACAAATCACGGGTGTACTCGTATGGCTATGACATTGAAACCAAAGCCCAATCATCCCAAAAGAAGCGTTCAGAAGAGCTAAGACCGAAAAAAGCACGTCAAGTCTGCGCGAAGCAATTCGTCAGAAACGCACAGAATTATTGAAAAACCAATCATGGATTTTGCAACGTGACAACGCACCGGCTCACTCATCGATGCTTGTGCGTGAATTTTTGGCCAAAAACCAAACCGCAATCATGCCTCAACCACCGTATTCATCGGACTTGGCCCCCGTTGACTTTTTCCTCTAGCCAAAACTGAAGATACCGATGAAAGGTAAGCGTTTTGCTAGGATAAAAGAAAAATCGAAACAGGCGCTGTTGGCGATACCAAAGAGGGCGTTGTAGAAGTGTTTCGAGGATTGGAAGAAACGTTGGCACAAGTGTATTGTATCGGAGAGGGACTACTTTAAAAGAAATAAAATTGAAATTGATGAATAAATAAATACTTTTTGAAAAAAAAAAAAATTTAAAATAACGGTTATTTCTTGATCACACCTCGTATACGATAATTTTGTCCAGGTGCAAAAGTGTGAGGAGGGATGCCAAAATGGAGGTGGTGAGTCGCTCTGCCATTTTCAGTCGCGGAATAAACATTACTAAATGTCTGAGAATAATACAAATAAATAATACCAAATTTTGTGCAAGTGAATAAAATATATCTATGAATATGTGGGAAAATTATGGGATTTATGAGTTACCTGAGAGGGCGTTTTTTTTTTTTAAAATTAACGAAGTTTTATAATGTAACATAATTGATAAAAATGTAAGTAAATGCAATATGTGAATTATGGATTACGACTAAAAATTACGTTCCGATAAATCGGCCAATTTGTATGGTAGGTATAAAAAGGGGGAATTTCAAACTTATTTCGCACACAGAACTTACTTTACCAAACTCATAATATGTAGCAAAATTTAACTGAATTTACTTCAAATCATAGGAACATACGAGGGCGGTCCCAAAACTTGTCTACTTAAGAAAGAAAATGGAAAAAAGCTGGGAATTTTTTCTTTTTTTTTTTTTTAACTCTGGTAAAAATTATACCAAAGCCAGGCAAAGAGCTCACCAGAGCTGAGTTATATAGGCCTATTAGCCTATTACCCACCATGTCAAAGCTTTTCGAAAACCTGCTTTTGGCTAAACTGTCGCCAATACTAGCAGAAAATAGATGTATCCCGGACCAACAAGTTGAGTTCAGAAAACAGACGCATAGATAGGTTCAAATCGTTAAAAGCACCCTAGAGCGGAAAAAGTATTGTTCTGCACTATTCGTCGATGTTTCTCAGGCTGTTGACAAGGCTTGAAGGACTGACACTAAAGCTAAAGGCATGTTTGCCTACGAACACTCAAAATCTTTTGGAAAGCTGTATCTCCGCCCGACCGTTTTCAGTTAAGGAGGAAGACTTTCTAAGTGAGCCGGAATCTATAGCTGCTGGCGTGCCACAGGGCAGTGTACTGGGACCTGTTCTATATTTAATATATATTTCCGATATGCCTGCTAATGGTACCATCCAGACATCTAGTTTTGCCGATAATACAGCCAACCTGCCTTAGCACGCATGAGAGCCCTCATGAAGCATCGCGTCGTCTTCAGGAATATATTTCCCAGCTGGAACAGTGGTTTAATCTATGAAGAATAAAAGCTAATGAACAAAAATGTGTCCACATCACATTTACTTTACGAAGAGAAAGATGCCCTGATATTCGTATAAATAATCAAATAGTTCCTCAACTCTCACATGTGAAATACCTTGGTATTCACCTTGACCAGCAACTAACCTGGAAATTCCACACTGACACCAAACTAACTCAGATGTAACTTAAATTATCAGAGATGTATAGGCTGATGGGCCGAAATTCAACCCTCAGTTTAGACTGCAAAATTTTATTATACAAGTCTATTTTGAAGCCCATTTAGTGTTATGGGATACAGCTGTAGGGCACTGCTTCAGCTTCCAGTGGAAAAAATCCGATATGGAAAAAATTCAGCGGCGTCAAAATAAAATCTTGCGATTGATTACAATTGCTCCGTGGTACATTAGAAATTCAAATATAAATCGCGACTTAAGTATTCCACTTGCTACTGAGGCAATTGCAAAATTTGCTGGTAGATATTTAACAAAACTAGTGTCTCATCCCAAACCACTTGCTCGCAGTATCTTGAACTACCGTAGCGCGTTTGTTTAGTAGAGAGGGACACTGCGGCTTTAATCATCAATCATTCTTAGAAGAGAAACTTTATTATTATTATTTTTTTATAGAACAATTATTAGTTTATGTCTGACAATGGTTGGATATATTAAACATCACTAGACTTAAGATTTGAATACTTATTGTTAGTTCATTTTATGAAGATCCAATAAATAAATATAAATAAAAAAAAAAACATTTCAACATAATCTGCTTTTAGCTGGATACACCTTTTCCAGTGATATTCAATAGCTTCTATATCCTGTTTATAGTAAGAACTATCAAACTCCTTAAAATAGCCATCAACTGCAGACTCCGTCTCTTCATTGTTGCATATCTTTTAGCAGCGAGCCATTTTTTTCATGTTTGGAAATGGAAAATAGTCCGAGGGAGGGCGACTAAGTTGTGTGATAAAGCAATTCCAACTTTAATTAATCAGTTTTAACCATTGCAATAGTGGATGTGTCTTGATGAAACCACTTCCTTTTCGCAAAATGCGGCCTAAACCTAAACGCTGTAATAAATTAGCATATTATTCGCCATTTATGGGCTTTCCTTTCTGAACGTAATCAATAAAAATAACCCGATACGCAACCCAAAGCACTTGAACACGATTATTCCATTCCGGTCCATTGCTTTGACTGTTCCTTTATCTCAGGTGTGATCTGACAAAGTGGTGGACCTATGTATCATCCATGATTATAAATCGATGCAAAAATTCGGGGTTATTGCGTTGAAACATCGCCAAACCCTACTGCTCTACTGAAACATCTTCACGGCACTGTTTCTCTCTATTGAGAGTAGGCGCGGCACCTATCTGGCTCACAGCATTCTCATCTTCCAAGTTTCGGTCAACGTACGATGTATAGCACTTCTTAAAATACCTGCGGTGAAACGTCGCCAAACCATACTGCTCTACTGAAGCATCCTCATGACGCTTTTTCTCTCTATTGCAAGTAAGCGCGGCATCCATGTTGCTCACAGCATTCTCATCTTCAAATCTTTGATATATATTCTTCTCATCTTCAGATCTACGATATACGATGTACATCACTTTTTACAATGCCTAACATTTCACCCGACTATCGTCCAATATCATTTGGCGGGTTTTTTAAGCGTGTTTGACGTGGACCCCTCAATTACGGTGTTCGTCTTGGCAGCTCGTACGATTTCGTTTAAACTCTGCTACCCAATATTTTACAGTCGTAAACGAGGAACCAGACTCTCCCAGAGTAGAATCTAGATCGGCTTCAATATAGGTTGGACTGAGACCTTTCAAATAGAAATATATAATTTTTTTGATGTTTACAAATTCACTGAGATTGTTTACTTTTGATGGCTTAGATAAAACTACTAAATAATGGGGAGCCTCGAATCTTAAAATATATGTTATAAAAAGATGCCATTTTTTAGCAAAATAATTTTTTTCAAACTACTGGCATCATCTATACGTCAAGTCGGCTAGCTTTGGAACCGCCCTCGTATGAAGCTAAGAATGTATGGGTCAAATCAGTAAATTGTATGGAAGGTCCCAGAGGGAGTGTGGTTAAGGTTTTCTGTTTTCATTGCCAGAACTTTTGACTGAATTCAATGCAAATGCTAGAAAGATATGAAGTTACGAATATTTGGGTTAAGTCGGCTAATTTGTATGGGGGGTACAAAAAAGGGCGTAGCAATGCTGTCGATTTTCATTGTGAAACATTACTGTGGCAAAGGTCCAGCCTGTACCAAATTTGATTCAATTTAGATGTAACAATCTAAGATTGTATGGGCTTAAAGCCCATTTGTATGAAAGATACCAGAAGAAGCGTAGTTAATCCGCCGATTTTTTTAAATGCTACCAAGCATTATAAAAAATGCAATTGACAAAAAATTAAGTGACTCCCAGACTACAAATATGGAATTACAGGGGAAAAGTTGTATTTTGGAATTTGTATGGGGATGTCAGAAAGTGAGGCAATACCTGGCTTCGATTTGACAAAATGTTAGGTTGTACAAAGTTTTGACAAGTTTAGCAAATATTTGCGACCGCTGTCGTGTCGTCTACCATTCAGTAAGCCTTTCAAACGGACGTCGTTTAATCGGCTTAAAAGGTTATGAATCACATTTTTTCAAAAGATAGTGGTACTTTTGATGCTCCCTTCTGGGGTTTGCCAGAAAATCAACTACAATAAGTCGCTCCCAATTTGTCTGAAGGAAACAATTGTCCACTAGCAGCTAGCTTTGCTTAATAGGAGGAAAATTCTATTCTTTTAGGACTTCTCTGTGAGTCTAGCCTAGATTGTTAAGCATCCACCATGTGAAAGATGTCCCAACAAGAACGCAAGATTTAAATTTTAAATAAAACACAGATATTTAAAAAAAATCGTGAAACTTTATTATATCGTAAAGTAGACAGAATAAGGTTATGTATGAAACAACACATCGGGCAGATGGCCGCCGCGGCTTTGCTGCCACACACACGCGATCTTTTAATGAAATTTAATGAAATTTCAATGACCGTTTTGCATAAATGCTGCGGTATTTCATTAATGCAGCGTCCAATTTCCTCTTTTAAGACTTGAGTCGCTGTCGGCTTATTCGCGTAAACCATCGACTTCAGAAACCCCCAAAGAAAAAAGTCTAATGGTGTTAAATCTCACGATCTAGGCGGCCAATTCTGGTCTCCAAAAAGCGAAATAACACGACCGGGAAATGACTGATGCAGCAATTAAATTATTTCTCTGGCTGTATGACATGTGGCGCCGTCTTGTTGAAACCACATGCCCTCCACATTCATTTCTTCAATTCTAGGCACGAAAAAACTGGTTATCATTTCACAATACCGAACACCGTTGACTGGTTGCGCTTGACATGCCTCATTTTCATAAAAAAAAAAATCCACACCACACAGTGACACGTTGAGGATGCATTTGCTTCTCGTGTATCACTCGAGGATTTTCCTCACCCCAAATGTGACAATTCTGCCTATTGACGAATCCATCAAGATGGAAATGGGCCTCATCACTGAAGATGATTTTGTCGGCAAAATCAGCATTTTCATGTTGTCTCTCCAATACCCAATTAACGAACTCCCCTCGCTGCCCATGGTCAGCTAACTTCAGTTCCTGAGTTAATTGAACTTTGTACGCGTGAAGATGCAAATCTTTCGTCAAAATTCGCTGTATAGTGGATTTGGAGACACCAATTTGCTGAGCTCGGTGTCGAATTGAGGTGGATGGAGTTTGAGCGACATCATCACGTACAGCTGTGACATTTTCGGTCGATCGACCAGGTCGAAGGCGCGTTGTTGTCTTTACATCACTAACAGACCCAGTTTTGGCAAATTTATCCATTAATCTCTTTACAGTTGACTGTTTTGGAGCATTATTGTGACCCCAAATTGATCGCAATTTGCGAACTGTAGCCGTAAAACTTTTACCATTTTGGTAAAACATTTTCACAATTAGAATGCGTTGTTCATTCGTGTAGCGATCCATTTTTACTAACCTCGTACCTTCTACTAGCAAACAATAACAATTGTTCAAATGTCAAACAATGACACTTCGAATGGCGCCAAATTTAAATTTTGTGTTCTTGTTGGGACGCCCTTGAGTTCCTAACAAGCATCAGGTGATTACCAACTGTTCTTGTTCAGAACGAATACTTTTGCTGGTGAAAAATTTGCCTTAAGAGAAGTTTGTGAGATTCTACTGCTCCAAATTTTTTGCCAATAGAGGTTAAACTTTCTATGAGAGGGGCATAATGGAATTATAATAGAAAGAGGATTCGCGGGAGGAAGCGAAATCCATATCAAACAAAAATTTAACAAAACCGCAGTCAAACGCTGTCACGGTTGTGAAATGTTGATGACTGAATTATTTCTCTATTTTGTACTTAATAATTGAGGATAATTTTTACACACCATGTTTATGGACAACTGACAGCTTAATGAAAATACTATCTTAACTAGGTAGGCCCGATAAATGTAGCTTAAGCTTACTTACGAAGGACATTTGCCATAATAATTATATTGGCTTTTGTACTACAAATATTAAATCGTTGGTAATACAAATTGTTTGTCACCCACTGTCTGCCTACACGTGTAAGAGTGTAACTACTTACACTTCTTTCGACACCGGAGTCCATGTCTCTATCTATCCGCTTATCTCCAGCTTAGTATCTACCAATTACTGAAAGGAATTTGTTAAGTATCCTTATTCGTAATAGGTGGGTGGGACGGATGGGTGAATATATTTTGTATAGTTTTTCTATACAACTGTTATGGGGGGGGGGGGGCCCATTTAGTTGGGTGGTGGTGGTCAAAACTGTTTCTCGTTTGTGGTCACGTCCTGGTTGGCTGAAATATCGATGGTGTTGGCATTCTGTGGTTGCTACCATTGCGTTTAGTTCTATTTTGTTGTATTATAATAAAAACACATTGAAACTGTAAATATTTTATGACATTTCAATTAAGATTTTTATCGTCCTAATGTTGTGGATGTTTTTTCTTTTGTTTTTTCTTTCTTTCACCGCAATACCTGTATTTGGAGGGAATAAAGGAGAGGAAAATATTTCGTTTATCGAAGAAAAGAAAGAAAAGAAAATTACTGCTATATAAGTTTAATGGAATTTATGATAACTTATTCAGGACAATCGAGAGCTCAAGCTTCAATATTTGAGTTAAAAAATATTGTTTTCTTTCTTAATTTCTTTTGAAGTTAAAATACTTAAACAGACAGCTATAAAATTTGTGACAGAAAACTCTACAAAGATGTAAAAATAGTCGGGAAGTTTATAAGGGCGGTTCTTGTTTCAAATTTGCAAATTGCTCTGGAATAGGAATAACCGAAGGCGTGGAGGCAGAGGTTATTCTAAATTGAAGAAAATTCGTATTTAAAAAAATACCTTTTGCATTGCTCAGGGGCGATAATGAAAGCATGTACAAAACCACTACTGAAATTTCAGTCAGGTGAACTGATTTATATGAGTATGTAATTTCACAAGTGTGAAAAAACAATAAGGGGCGTGGTAAATTGAACTATAGGGTGGCGCTTAAGTAACGCTAAGATTTGATCAGTGAATACATTTTTTGTTAAAGTCTTTCTTTTTCTTCTGAATAATACTTGACTGAATAATACTTGGGAGGATGGAAAGGCTCAGCACAAAACAAAGAATCAAAGTTGTTCTATTTTACTTTAAAAGTCAGCATTCGACTTTTCAGATCATATCGAAATTTCTTTCATGTTCGAAATGCTCATAGCGCTCCAACAATTTACCGATTGGTTCAGCGTTTTGGACAACAAGGGGTTGTCTGTGATTTACCGTGTGCTAGAACACCTCGTACAGTTCGAAATGAAGTGACCATTGCTCGAGTGCAAGCAAGTATTGAAGAAAACTCCGAAACTTCCACCAGGCGACGTTCTGTTAGAGACGTCTAGGTGGTCTTTGCAAAGAATTTTCCATATGTTACATCTTTTCCATATAAGATGCAATTGGTTCACGAGTTAAAAGCAAATGATGCACAAGAACGCATTCAATATAGTCGTCGATAACGTTACTTATGCGCCACCCTACAATTATAATTTTTGTTTTTTTTTCATACATATTACGCCTCAGCGCCGCATGGCATTATAGAGGCTAGTGGATAAAATAATTACACCAAAATTGTTTGTATAATAACAATATTTTTAATACAAAATGCAAACACATTTATGAAAAATCAAATTTCTTGACATCTACTTCAATATTAACTCAGAAGCTCTTTGAAATTTTGCAATAAATACCCTTTCATTGACGATTTAAATAATGAAAGTGTTTCTAGTGATTTTAACTGTTGTGGTAAAATATTGTTTTGTTGTTTCAGATCGACACATAGCTACTCTCAATTGTCATTATTTCGTGTATTGAAAATATATTGATTTCAGGAAAAATTTATCGTGTGATGGCCGCCAGTACTATGCAAGCATTTTAGAACATATCTATACATATATATTAGCTATTTTATTTTTATATCAACCATATACCGGCAAAACTGCTGCAAAAACCATCCCTATACAGAGAAAGCGTACAACGTGAAATTGGCAAGTTCGCTACAGCTTTTAGCTTTAGCTTTATTCTTTTGCCGCTGAAGTGATTTTAGTTCAGAACTCTTTTTATAACCATACATAATGGCTAAATAGTTATAATGACTTTGAACTATAGCTTGAAATATTAGAAACTTAGTATTTCGATCAAATTTGTTTCTAAATGTATACAATAACAGGTGAAACTATTGACTTCAGGCACTATATGTGGCGTCCAAGAAAGAATACTTTAAAAATATGATCCCAAATATATAACTGAATTACTTTCTGGAATTTCTTTCCCATCTACGTATACACTAAAGCTGTCGTTGACCGACCGACAATGTGGCCTAAAAATTATCAATTTCGTTTTTTTTTTTTTTTGGTTTAAGGGAAAGTTTATTAATACGCAAATACTCTATTAATAGACTTTCTCCTCGTTCTATGTAAGGCTTCATAGCCATTTCATATTTATATGGACAAAAAAATGGCAATATCATCAGCGTACACAAACATTTTACCTGATAAGTCATTATTTTTCAAGTTATTTATATAAAGAGAAAATAACAGGGGGCCCAATACACTTCCCTGGGGGACTCCATGCTCCACCGGTTTCAAGGTATTTTTACTATTAACAATTTGTACAAATTATAGCCGCTTCGTCAAATAGCTGTTTAAGAAAAAAGTTCTTTGCCATGCACCCCATAAAATCTGAGTTTCTGAAGTAAAAAAAGCTCCAGCTACACCCCTTTACCTGTCATCCAACGACTTACATATGAAATTTTGCACATCAACTGTTACCTCCTCTATTTCATAACCTTTTCTAAAGGGTGTCCCAACAAGAACACAAGATTTAAATGACTGATACAGCAATTGAATTGTTTCTCTGGCTGTTTGACATGTGGCGCCGTCTTGTTGAAACCACATTCATTTCTTTAATCCCAGGCACGACAAACTGGTTATCATTTCACGGTACCGAACACCATTAACTGTTTGCGCTTGACACGCCTCATTTTCATAAAAAAAGGTCCAATGATTCCTCCAGTCCAAAATCCACACCACACAGTGGCACGTTGAGGATGCATTTGCTTCTCGTGAATCACTCGAGGATTTTCCTCACCCCAAATGCGACAATTCTGCCTATTGACGAAGCCATCAAGATGGAAATGGACCTCGTCACTGAAGATGATTTTATCGGCAAAATCAGCATTTTCATGTTGTCTCTCCAATACCCAACAAACGAACTCCCTTCGCTGGCCATGGTCAGCTGGCTTCAGTTTCTGAGTCAATTGAACTTTGTATGCGTGAAGATGCAAGTCTTTCGTCAAAATTCGCTGCATAGTGGATTTGGAGACACCAATTTGCTGAGCTCGGTGTCGAATTGAGGTGGAGGAAGTTTGAGCGACATCATCACCTACAGCTGCGACATTTTCGGTCGATCGACCTGGTCGAAGGCGCGTTGTAGTCTTTACATCATTAACAGACCCAGTTTTGGCAAATTTATTCATTAATCTCTTTACAGTTGACTCTTTTGGAGTATTATTGTGACCCTAAATTGATCTCACTTTGCGAACTGTAGCCGCAAAAATTTTACAATTTCACATTGAGAATGCGTTGTGTAGCGCTCTATTTTTACTAATCTCGTACTTTCTACTAGCAAACAATAACAATTGTTCAAATGTCAAACAATGACACTTCGAATGGCGCCAAATTTAAATCTTGCGTTCTTGTTGCGACACCCTTTAAAACCATATTGAAAATCATTTAACAAATTGTTATCTTGGAAATATGTAAAGAGTTGTGTATGCAAAATACTCATATGTTCAAAAACATTGTCTATAATGGACAATATTGATATTGGACGATAGATATTTTCTCCTTAGATATTGGCACAATTTTATGGATTTTTAATATTTCGAGATATACTGAACTATAAATTATGTCACTAAAGATGTTCACCAAACGTGGAGTCACATTATCAGCACATATCTTAAGAATTTGCGCCGAAATGTTTTCATGACCCGGACATTTTCCAGATATTAAGGTGGATATGACTTAATTAGAAATTATAGTGAAGCTATTGATCATTGCCAAATCGACTACATTGTATACTCGTATGTATCCTAAACAACAATTTTCTCTATAATTTCTTAATAAATTATAATTTTTATTCTATTTATCACACCCCATTTTGTTAATGGAGGGTAAATGAGTTATGTTGCATGGAAGTTATCAAAGAGGGCGCTGCCATTTTTCACCAAGTATTTTTTTTTTTTTTTTTTTTTTGGTACGACGAAATCATTCATTTAAAAACCAGCTATAAATCTGATTCTGACGGGATTTGTGGTTATCTACTAAAGAAATGTGCCTTCAAATAGAATATGCAAAGTCGTTATTAATGGTCATGAATCTGTTCAATACTTGCAAACATCTAGCGTGCCGCAAGGTAGTACAGGGTGTCCGTCGGGAGGGTATACTACTTGGTTTTGCCGCCATTTTGGTAAACATGTTTTAATCGTCAAAACATTTTATCAAAATCAATCATCGATTACTGTGACGATGAGAAAGTTACGTGAAATTTTTCGGAGAAACAACGTGCCAACCAGACGCACTATTTATTGTGTAGTGAATGATTTCGTAGAAAGAGGGCCAAGCATGGATCACAACGTACAAGTGTTTTGCGTGTTCGGCGATTCGGTTTTTATCTTTAATCGTCGCAAAACGCCGTCCTTTTATGAGTCTCTTCAATCTTGGGAACAGGAAAAAGTTGGAGTGGGCCAAATCTGGTGAGTGCGGTGCCTGAGGCATGATAACAGTGTTGTTTTTGATCAAATAATATCTCACAACTAAAAATGAGTGAGCAGGTGCATTACCATGATGCAAAAGCCATGAATTTTTTTTGCCACAATTCCGGGCGTTTTTTTCGTATTGCTTCACGCAAATGGCGCTTAAGTCCAAGGTAATACTCCTTATTTACCGTAAGACCTTGTGGTAAGAACTCCTGATGCACTACCGCATAGCAATCGAAGAAAACAATGAGCAAAACCTTGACATTTAGTCGAACTTGGTGTGCTTTTTTGGTCTTGGCTCTCCTGGACTCTTCCATTGGGACGATTGGGCTTTGGTTTCGATGTCATAACCATATAGCCATGATTCGTCACCAGTTATGACTCTTTTAAGCAAATCCGGATCATCGTTGACGTCATTCAACAATTTCTAAGCTATGCTCATGCGACGTTGTTTTTGGTCAAAATTCAGCGATTTTGGAGCGAATTTCGCTACCACACGCTTTATGCCCAAAATTTCCGAAAAGATTGCATGGCATGAGCTAACATAAATGCCAACATCGTCTACAACTTCTCTAATTGTGATTCGACGATTCTCCATAACAATTTTCCTCACTTTCTTAACGTTTTTATCGGTTGTTGGTGTGCTGCAGCGTCCAAAGCGAGCGTCGTCTTTCACATCTTCTCGACCTTCTGTGAAAAGCTTGTACTACTTGTAAACATTTTGTTGATTCGGAGTACTCTCACCGTATGCCACTGTCAACATTTCAAGTGTTTTGAGCACTTAATTCCATTTTTTACACAACATTTGATGCAATTTGTTTGATCCATGTATTTCGATAGCAGAAAATCCACGAACCCGCAAAACACTTGTCTTATTTATGCCTCTCACAAACAAACTGTATGGATATATGGATAAAACCGTCAACATACATATCTCCGAGACGAGTGTACCAACATAAAAAAAATAATAATCAAAAATCGAATGTACGTAGCCCACGAAATTTAAAAATTCTCCTTATTTGTTGAACACACCAATTTTCAATTTGTTGAACACACCTCGTAGATTTGATCCATTTCAATTTCTGGAATCAAAATCAAAGGCATATAAAATTTAAATACCGATTCCGGCAGCCGAATTAAAATTGTATTAATCCAATTGGGAACAATTTTGACTATGATTCCATTTATGAAACGTTTTATCTGAATTTTACTATCGTTTATTGACTTTGCTGAAATAACAAACACATAATTTTTGTTTAAAAATGTGTTCATTTTTAAAAACTGAAGTTTTTTTTTGAATAACTTCTTTGAAATTGAAAAATTTTTGCATTCAAAAATCTATTTTCGAATAACTTTTGGTTGAAATGAAAAAAATGACTTCCTTAATGGTTGGCAACATTTTGATAGCTAAATCTAATTGAAATATTCTGCATTTTAATATTTTACTATTATCAAAATGTAATTTAATTTTTATACAGCAAATGATTTTTAAAATGTTTCTTTGTTTCCTTTCAGGTAAGCACATATTTTCATTTTGAAGGATGATTTGTAAGTAGGATATCACCTTTTATTTTTTGAGAAAAATTTAAATTCAGCTTATTGTTTAAACACACCACGTATAAGCGATAACAGCAGAAAAGAAATTCTCCTGGTTATATCAATTTTTAGAGATATTGGCTGGCTATAATATATGAATTACACGGAATTTTGGTTTGGGATTGGAAGCGAAATTAGGACAACAATAATAGGAAATAAACTCCACTTAACATATTATACATATACGAGTATACACAGATATCTTACAATTTTGTCTTATGCAGCATTTTGTTTTTGAAAATAACCATCTCTGCTGAGCAATTAAACTTGATGAAGAATGTTAAATTAGATTTTCACTGCATTAAAAAATGTTGTTTGAATTTCAATTACTTTTAACTTTTCCAATAAAAGCTTATTTCATATTTTATGGTTAAAAAGTTGTTAAAAACTAAAATTAAGTTTAGATTTATTTTTCTTTTTTGCATTGTGAGATCCGTATGCTGTTCTCATTCGCTGCTGCATCATAAATAAGCTAAAAAAATAAATATATATTTCGTTGAGAGTTCATAACATTTTCTTAGACAATTTGCCAAAGGTTCTATGTCCAAGACATTTTTTTTTTTTTTTTGTCAACGATAAATGGACAATTTTATACAAAACAATGCCCTATTTTATGGCTGTTTAAATTTTACTATTTAAGGTACCGTCCTCTTCGGTATCAAATCAAATGTGTATGTTTACATGAGTCTCGCCTTGAGGCCTTACCCATCGTGTGCCATCACACAGGTGCTGTTTTCTATTATTCTTTTCTTGGTTATATTTCTTTTCTTCTTGCGACAGCAAGCGCCCCTTTGGGGTACCCAAACTAATCCCGAAAGGATTAGTCGAGCTACCTTTGAGATTAGAAGTAGGTCCCCTTGGAAAAACTTCCTCAGGGCCCGCTTCCTCTCTCGGCTGAAGTACCGTTGTAGTCACTTGGTATGAAGTGAGCTACCTCCAGATTAGGAGTTGAGGTAATCTAGGAAGACCTCGGATAGACATGAACAGTGTTTTCCAAGCTAATGCCTTCCTTCACCAACGCAACCTGAAGCAACACAAAATCACTGAAAACACTTGTTCGGGCAACCACAGCCAGCACGATGCTCCCACAAGGGGCCAACACCATTGACCAGGAAGGAACAATGTTCCTTGGGCCCCTGGTCACCCGTGCTACCAGAAGAGAAGAATCCTCTGGTCTGGGTTTCGCAGGCAAGCTACTCCAGTTTTGCTTTATCATACCTCGCATGGAACTAGTAATCCATCATCTACGGCATAGATTTTCAATGTCCGAGGAGAGAACATCAACACAGCAAAGCATGCCATGCTCCACTCATAGTCTATTAAGCAGATCTCTCTGGTCATACAGCTATTTTAACGGAAAAGATAAATCTTCTGATACCTCCCGACGGCTTCTCTATGTCCGCACCTGTTGCCAGGATGTGTCTTGTTTAACTATGACTCTCCCCTTTACTTGGTTTTCGAAAAACGAGTTCCAGGATCAGTTTGATATCATATTATAGGTGAATCCCAAGACATAATCCACCTTTTCCTAGGACGCCTGGCACAAGGCCACACTACTTTGTTTTTGTACGCAAGCATCATCCTTTGCCTGCTTGATTACAGGATCAGGTGGAGAGGCTTGCGGTTTAGGGGTAAGCGGTACAAAGCATCCTAGGAAACACCCGCCTACTCACACCCTCTTCGGTATGCTAGAAATGTTTTTGATGCTTCCAAAACAATAGAAATTTATTTCTTGGTAGCCGAAGTTACTTCACATTACCCATTTCCACTGAGCCAAATTAGTGTTTGGAATATGCGTAATGATGTCCATGGATTATTTCGAAAACTATCCAATTTAGAATCTAATTATTAATATTTCACAAGACATTTCCTGTGCCAGGGTGGAGTGCGATTTTTGCCTTAAGACTTTTCGCAAAACAGATTCATGACCAAGTGGCGGATCTAAGCAATCTATTTAATTTTAGAATTCTATTAACGTACAATTCTAATTTGTTGTAGCCATAGCATATACTTTGTCTATTCCTTCAAAATTAGTTATGTCGAACAACTATACCGACCGCACAATTTTGTTTCTCTTAATACCGTAATTAATGCAGCAATGCCGCACAGTAAAACGCCATTATCCTTACGTATCGAACGATGGGGATAAGCGGACATATGTAAATACTGCTTGACAATGTAATGACAGATCTGCTGTACATGTAATTACAACCCACAAGTCCTGTTCCTCTCTGTGGGTTCTTCCATTGTTACAATCGCTGTGCGTACTATAGCCTGTAGCCTGTAGTGGCAAATGTTTATGCCTAAGCACCGGAAATGAATGAACGCGGCGAAAATGAATAGCGGAAATTAAAAAAAAATCTAACTTTGCTTACATTTTATGGTATCCACATTTGTGTTTTGTTATCAGTGTTGCCAGCAGTTTGTAAAAGTAGCATAGGAAATACAAACTATAACGCAGAATTCAGAAACGTTCTTAAAATAAATGACAAAATTCAATGGCATGTTTATAGAAAAGTAATATTCTTGTAAATAGTTGATTATAAGTGTCTGGTAATGATTGCCAATACGAGGGCGGTGCCAAAACTAGACGACACAAAAAAGTTTCGACAAATTTTCTTTATTTTTTCGATATAATCTCCTTTTTACAGCGACATTCAATAGCTTCCATACCCCGTTTATAGTAAAAACTGTTAAACTCCATAAAATAGCCATCAGCCGCGGACTCCACTTCTTCATTGTTTTGCAAATCTTTTACCACCAAGCCATTTTTGCAAGTTTAGAACTAGGAAACAATCCAAGGGAGCTAAAACTGGCGAGTAAGGGGATGCGTGATGAAGCAATTCAAACTTTAATTCATTCATTTTGTCCATCGCAATAGTGAATGTGTGAACTGGAGCATTGTCTTAATGAAACAGCACTTTCTTTTCCGTCAAAAGTGATATTTTCCCATTACTTCATCCCCTAAATGTTGCAATAAATTAGCATAATATTCGCCGTTGATTTGCTATTTTCTTCTCTGAAGATAATCATTAAAAATAATCCCATGCGCATCCCAAAAACACGACGCCATGTCCTTGCCGGAGATGAAACCGTATTCGCCTTCTTTGAAAATGATTCTTCCATTCCAATCTACTGCTTTGGACTGTTCCTTTGTCTCAGGTGTGAAGTGGTGGACCCACATCTTATCCATGGTTATAAATCGACGCAAAAATCTTGTTTTATTATGTTGAAACATAGCCAAGCACTCTACTTAAACAACTTCACGACGCTGTTTTTTGCTCTATGAAAAGCAAGCGCGGCACCCCTTTACGCACAGCTATCTCATTTTGAAATCTTCGGTCAATATACGATGTGTAGCACTTTTTGAAATGTCTATCATTTCAGCTAGCTGACGCAACTTCAGCTGACGATCATCCAATAGCATTTTGTGGATTTTCTTTACCGAGCCTGACGTAGACACCTCAATTGGTCGACAACTACGATTTTCGTACGGCTTCGTTTAAATTCTACTACCCAATATTTTACAATTAATGAATATTTATACCTATATAGAAATGATGATAGAAATGATTCCTAAGAAAATGTCCGAATATGGACTGTTAAAAGAACTCCTGAAAATACTAATTTTTTCAAGGATGACTACAGTTCTTTCATGGACAAATTGTTTTTCTATTGGACCGATTTTGACTATTTTTGTCATCCACCTTCCAAAACTTTTGTTCTTTCTTGGGCAATTTTTCTTTTTGCTAGATCGACTTTGCCTGCTAAGGACACCCAGGTTGCAAAGTTTCAGGTCTTTTATGGACAACTATTTTTCTATTGGACTGACTTTGCCTATTTGTGGCATCCACGTTCCAAAGCTTCAGTTCTGTCATGGATATTTTTTCTATTGGACTGCCTTTGCCTATTTTTGTCATCCACGTTCCAAAGCTTCAGTTCTTTCATGGACAGTTTTTTATATTGGATCAAATTTGGCCATTTATGATACCCACGTCCGAAAGCTTCAGTTCTTTCATGGGCATATTTTCTTCTATTGGACCGACTTCGCACATTTGCGACAGCCACGTTCTAAAGCTCCCAGGACGATGTGCCGTCTCATAATAGCTAGATAAGAAATCGTATCCGAAAAATTCCCTTTTAATGCAGAATGTAAAAAACCTAACTCTTTTTCAAGACTTGGCTCTTTTTTGCCAGTGCCTTTTGTGCGAGCAATAACCAAGTCCACAATTAGTGCGATTCTTTGAAAGTTGTATAGGCTGTAATTAGTTTTTCACCATGTATGTACTACAGATGTATATTTTTTTCAAACTAGGGTGATTTTTTAGTCGTATTTTTTTTTTAAGTCAAATAAAACAATCAAATTTGCATCATATATTACAATTTTTTATTGGAATCAATAAATTGGTCTTTGCCATTTAATTTTTAAAGAAAATGTCCATTCGGAAGGTCCACTTTTTCTTCACTTTTTCGAGCATTTCGGCCTGTGTTCCACGAATAACGCGTTTTATGTTATCCTGTAAGGCTTCAGTAGTATTCGGCTTGTCCTCATAGGCTAACGACTGGACATAACCCCACAAGAAATAATCAAGAGGCGTTAAATCACAAGATCTTGGGGGGCCAACTCACAGGGCCAAATCGAGAGACAATCTGCTCACCAAATGCATCCCTCAGCATACCCATTGTTTCATGAGCAGTGTGGCATGTTGCACCGTCCTGATGAAACCACATGTCAAACAAGTTCAACTCAGCCAATTGGGGCAAAAAACAAAATTCCTTGTGGTTGAGTAACACATGCCTAATCGCTGAGAACGGCGACGAATTGACATTTCACGATCGTCATTAACACTGGTCGCTACGGCTGCAATATTTTCTTCAGTACGCACTCTACGCATGCGAGTTGACGGTTTTATGTCCAACAAAGTAAATTTGGTGCAAAATTTGGAGATAACAGCATGAATTGTTGATTCAGCAGGTCGATCATGATGACCATAAAATGGTCGAATCAAACGATGCACTTTTGTCACAGAACACGAATTTTGATAATAAATTTCACCGATTTGCAATCGTTGCTCGTTTGTTAGTCTTTCCATGATGAAATGGCAGAGTATACTGTACACTTTTCACTTTGACAGATGACGTTTGGACGACATTTCCAACCAGTGCTGCCAACCTCTCAAAAATGAGATTTTTTTTTGAAAAAAAAAATTCTGAAAACTTTCAACTGTTTAGAGCTAGACTGGTTTAGAACTTAAGTCTTGAAACTGACTATGAGATATTAATGCGGAAAATTTTAAACTTTTCTTAAGGCAGTTCAATGGTCAACGTATTTTAAATTGGCACATACATAGGTGGGCGAAAACTTAAATCGATTTAAGATTTAGACAAAATCAGCTATAGGTACATGTATTACATATAATTAGGTTCCAGTTGAGTATTTCTGGTTGTTATAAACAGAATGATAAACTTAGTACACCCTTCGGCAATGATTATGTGCGCAGAAAGTGCATCGACCGAAAAGAAAATGTTAAAATAGTTTAAAATATGGTAAAATGGTAACACTGATTGTCGTATATTGTGCGTATAAAGAATAATAAGGATGCAAACATTATTAGTTAAAGAGGGATATGTGATATCAAACGAAAAATGAAGCAAAAGCCTAATCTTGGTTCACCATAATAGAACATAACGAATGGTATTTGTTGAAGTGATTTTATCTGTTTCATATAACTGTTCATATAATCCTTCTGATTGCTCTGATACTTTTGAAAGTTGCGGACTAATCACTACACTATGGCGGACACATCACTACATGGTATCGTCCGCCCGGCATCCATCTGTCTTTTCGTGAGCGGTTGCCAAATCGACGTGCAAACGAACACTTCTCCTAATAAATCCTCAAAGCGATGTCCGGAATTGTTAATAGATAATAGTGGAAATTTAAATCAAATTACAGGTTCATTTAACCTGAAATTATGTCGCAGAAATTATGTATTATGCTGCTATTTTCTAAAATATTAAAGAATGAACTAATCAATTATAGACATAAACTTGAATTATTCGGACTGATTACGGCGATAGAACAGTCGTTTGGGATTTTTGAAATATACTGGGTGTCCAAACTTTAATAATTTATCCATAATACGTAACAATCACTTCTGTGCACTGGGAAAATATAGTGAAACTGCGCAAGGAAGCCTCCTACTGTAGTTTTAGCTTCAGCACTAAAATGTGATTAGAAACAGTGGAGAGGAATGTACACATTTAGTGAAAAAAATAAGTACACCTGCTTATTTTTGCTTTATGTTTAATTTTAGTTACAGTTTAGTTAAAAACAAAACTGTTTATTCCTCGTTGTTTTCATTGTGAGCTAATTTACAGTACTTGGTCAAAATAATAAATACATTACTCAATTCCTTAATATTTTCGCAGCCTGTTGTAGTCTTTTTGGGAAGGCTACTTATTTAGCTGTTGTTTATCTTTATTTATAACAAAATATGTAGTAAAAAAAACCAGTCATGAGACCAGTCATGTTTCAAGACTAAGAGAAAGTGGCCAAAGTCTTCGTTCTATAGCAGAAACTAATGCTTTAAAGCCTACAAAGCTCTCCGCAATTCGTGGAAGATCCAAAAAGAAACCTCAGAAACAACAGATATCCGTATAGTAACAATTGCGCAGAAAGACCCGTTTGTGTCTTCAACAGCGATTTCAGCAGAAGCTACCTTAAGTCCAAGGTAAGACTCCTTACTTATCGTACGACATTGTGGTAAGAACTTCTGATGCACTACCGCATAGCAATCGAAGAAAACAGTGAGCAAAACCTTGACATTTGATCGAATTAGGCGTACTTTTTTCGGTTTGGACTCTCCTGGACTCTTTCATTGGGACGATTGGGCTTTGGTTTCGATGTCATAACCATATACCCAAGAATAGTCACCAGTTATGACCCTTTTAAGCAAATCTGAATCATCGTTGACGTCATTCAAAAATTCCTGGGTTTGCTCATGCGACGTTGTTTTTAGTCAAAATTCAGCGATTTTGGAGCGAACTTCGCTGCCACACATTTCATGGCCAAAATTTCCGAAAAGATTGCATGGCATGAGCTAAGCGATATGCCGACATCCTCTACAACTTCTCTAATTGTGATTCGACGATTCTCCATAACAATTTTCTTCACTTTCTCAACATTTTTATCGTTTGTTGATGTGCTGGGGCGTCCAGAGCGAGCGTCGTCATTCATATCTCCTTGACCTTCTGTAAAAAGCTTGTACCACTTCTAAACATTTTTTTTTTTTTTTTGACTCAGAGTACTCTCACCGTATGCCACTGTCAACATTTTAAGTGTTTCTGAGCACTTAAACCCATTTTTTGCACAAAATTTGATGAAGATGGGAAAATTTTGTAGCTAACGATGGGCAATACTGTCAGTGAGATCGTTTGTAAACGTGTTTTCATAATAAAGTTGCATTTGCAACTTTTACCTCACCCGCCGTACTCCCCAGACCTCACCCCGTCCGACTATCACCTATTTCGCAGTCTGAGCAACAACCACTGGAAGAATTCGAATTTCCATAACGACGAGGTAGTGCAAAATCGGATTGAACTGGTTTTTTTCCAGAAAACCCGCGCGAGTGCTATGAAAGAGGAATTACAAACCTCCTCCTCGTTTTAAGGAGGATATGTTACGTACTTATATTGGCAACATTAATGACAAATTAGAGATTCAAAACAGGCTATCACATCATAGACTGTTGAGGAATCTTGAAGAATAACTGTGATATCTCTTCCTAAAGGTTTTATCCCATCTTTTTGCTTCAATTGCTTTCTCTTTCATAGACAAAGATTATTATTTGAAAAATAAAATATCTGCCTTTGCTGCAAAACTTTAAGTTATATCTCTCTCAATCTATGTAATTATTAAATCTGTTAAATATTTTTTAATTGTGTGTATGATAGAAGTAAAAAGTTATTAAAAGAGGGGAAGTTTATAGTGTCCCAACAAGAACGCAAGAATTAAATTTGGCGCCATTCGAAGTGTCTTTGTTTGACATTTGAACAATTGTTATTGTTTGCTAGTAGAAAGTGCGAGGTTAGTAAAAATGGAGCGCTACACGGATGAACAACGCATTCTCATTGTGAAATTGTTTCACCAAAATGGTGAAAGTTTTGCGGCTACAGTTCGCAAATTGCGATCAATTTGCAGTCACAATAATGCTCCAAAAGAGCCAACTGTAAAGAGATTAATGGATAAATTTGCCAAAACTGGATCTGTTAGTGATGTAAAGATAACAACGCGCCTTCGACCAGGTCGATCGACCGAAAATGTCGCAGCTGTACGTGATGATGTCGCTTAAATTTCATCCACCTCAATTCGACACCGAGCTCAGCAAATTGGTGTCTCCAAATCCACTATGCAGCGAATTTTGACGAAAGATTTGCATCTTCATGCATACAAAGTTCAATTGACTCAGAAACTGAAGCCAGCTGACCATGGACAGCGAAGGGAGTTCGTTAATTGGGTATTGGAGAGACAACATGAAAATGCTGATTTTGCTGATAAAATCATTTTCAGTGACGAGGCCCATTTCCATCTTGATGGCTTCGTCAATAGACAGAATTGTTGCATTTGGGGTGAGGAAAATCCTCGAGTGATTCACGAGAAGCAAATGCATCCTCAACGTGTCATTGTGTGGTGTGGATTTTGGTCTGGAGGAATCATTGGACCTTTTTTTTTTATAAAAATGAGGCATGTCAAGCGGAAACAGTCAATGGTGTTCGGTATCGTGAAATAATAACCAGATTTTTAGTGCGTAGAATTGAAGAAATGAATGTGGAGGGCATGTGGTTTCAACAAGACGGCGCCACATGTCATACAGCCAGAGAAACAATTCAATTACTGCATCAGTCATTTAAATCTGGCGTTCTTGTTGGGAGACTCTTTATAATAGATTAAAATAATTGGTTTCTTGTATGTAAATTTGTAAATAAATTTCTTCCAAAAACCAAACAAACTTTCCGTACAACCCAATATTAGATTTTTGTAGCGATCCAGAACCGTATGTGGAAATGAGTATTCCAAGCTGTTATGAATAAAATGACAATCGAACCTTGCTATGGTGGGAGGGAGTATACAAAATTGTAACCAATGAAACCACTGTCTGTTTAATGTCTGCGCCTGTGCTGATATGCGATACGCTTAAAATAAAGTTTAATTCCCATTTAGCTTCATAAGCAGATTTTTTCTCTGTTTTCATTTAATTCTAATAAATTTTACACTTTAATGGTTTTATAATTAGCCAGTGAAATTGTCCCTGACAAAACGGTGGTGGCTGACGTTGGAAATTTAACACTTGATCTAATATTCGTTGTTTTAATTTATTTGTGTGTCTGTGTGTGTGTGTGTTTTTCTTTTGGGAAAACGGGCCAGCGTGTAACGGCTTGCTGTAATGCAGAGCTCAGCACGGGCTATGAAATCATCGTATAAAAGCCACAAGTGGATTTGAAAACGCTTTGAAGATTAATTTGGCTGGCTGGAGGGTGGTAGTAGTAGTTGAGCGCCCCCACTCCCGCTCCCACAACTTGATTACATTTGGATGATTATAAAATGTTTAAGTAATCAGCATAAAAGTTTGTTTGGCAACCTACTACAGCGCAGACATTGCGCTGTAATGAAAACAATGGAAAAGTGGGTTGTCGCCTGTGCGCTTACATTACCACAATTAAAATACACGTGTATTCACTTACAGCAGGTTATTATTAAACAAAATTATGACAATACCAATTATCAATATTCTAATATGGCAATCAGAGTATTCATAACAGAAACCGAAAACCAACAAACCGGTTTCTATTTGACCGAACCCAACTGCTGGAGTTTTCAAAAATTTAATTTTCGCTTTGGTTATTAACTGATTTTTGAAAATGTTCAGAAACACACAAAGAAACTTTTGTGTTGGACGGGTTAAAACACGGCTGATGATTTTGTTTCAGTATCGTTTTTCAGATACCATTAAATCATTTACTCACTCTTTATGGCGACTGCTATATAAATTATTACCTAATATACATGGTTATGTTCCATACTAGCATAATCAATTTGGTATCTCCTGGCTGCGAAGAAAGGGCTGTCAATATGTGCTAATAGCACAATTGTCAGCCCCTTTTCCTAGATAGCCCAAGTTTTTACTTGGCTATCCCAGGGGGGCGTTGGCAATCGCATTGTAATATGCCCAGTGTGTCGCACACCGTGGGTAAGGCCTTCACGGCTAGACTCACGTCAAACCCTCGTGGACTTCTATTATGCATGGTATGTAGAGAAGGATTCCAAGCGTTTAGTCTCCTGAGTTTTTTTTTATTCAATTTGTAACATCCAGCTTTAATGGAGCTTTAGAAACCGTGTCCTTTCAGAGACGTCGACATCCATCGAGCTAATTGTCGCGCTGATTCATTTTCCTGCATCTCAACAATTGTATAGTCTTATCCATGTAGTGGTTTCAAAACAATCGGTCTGGCAAGCCTGTCAGCTGTTACATACCTGTCATTTGAAGTGCTATTTGTTTAGGTTTGCCTTTTACTAATAGGGGTCGTTAGCAACCGAGAAATGCGTAAAAATAATTAAAACTTACTAAATATCGTGGTGATTCAGACGTGGGCAATGACTCTCATTTCTCACTCCTTGATTACGTCAACAAACAAAACTGTCGCATATGGGGCTCAGAGAACCCATTAATGGTTGTAAAAAAAACTATTGTGTTCGGAAAAAGCGACCGTTTGGTGAGGATTATGAGCTAGAGGGGCATTGAGCCGTATTTTTTCGCAAATGACGCTGGAGGTTTCAGGGCTGTAACCAATCCAGAGGCGGACATTTAAATGATATTCTATTTTGTACATACCTATAATGTCAAAGTCCAAGCAATTTAATGAAATAAAAGTTTCATCGAAATTATAGCTTTATAAGTGTTTTATTTAACTTTACTTAAAAACGAAATATGGAGATAACTCTATATTTTAAAGTGATTGAACACGTTAGTATACAACACGTACGGCTCATTATTAATACGGCACCAATATAGTGGACGCGCTTAAATTTTATGAGATATTTTTCACAATTCGATTCAGAACCAGGATTCATAACCCAGGCTTCTCTGCTGTACAGCAAAACTGATAGGTCTAGTGTCTGGTTCAATTGAAACGTGGCGGGTTGAGAGGGAGCTTTGTTACTAAATTATTTGCTAATACCATATTTGAATCTTTTATTTTGGTTTCTAACTTGGCAATCAATAGTTTTATCAATAGTTGAGCCGACATAGATAAAATCATTTAACAATTTAAAAGTTACGATTTGAAAACGTCAAATTGCTTTTTTTAAGGTTTCCTAAGAATGAACGACATAGTTACAAAGCTGGGTCAGAAATATTGACTTAGAAAGAGCCATATTTCTCTCAGAAATTTTTCACCAATTAGGAAAGGTAATAAAAGAAAGAAAAACACCCCAGAATTAAAATTTTGAATAGCATTCTTTTTTCCTTTTTTCTGTACTTGGACAATCAGAAATCTGTTAGAATGATCACTTACTTGGATAATGCTTAGATAAAGAGTGATAAAAACTACAATGTAAGTAGAAAATATCCCAGAGAAAGCATAGGTGACATCAGGACGATGTCTTTCGAACATACAAGCAGCACCAGCACAAGAATAGCTGTGCTGGTAAATGTTATATAATAATTAGCGTGTTCTAGAAGCGTTAACTTTTTACATCATTATGTAAATAAGTAGTAGGGTTGCCATATGAATGGAAACGGGAGGAAAACCAGGATTTTGGATATGCGTTCCAAAGGTATAGATTTTATCTTCACATAATAAAGTAACTTGATTTTGTTCTCATTCATCGCAAAGCCTTGATTTTGTCAATGATTTGATCAATTATTGAGAAGACTGTAGTAACATCTCGCAATGACATTAGCTAAAAGTGGTACCTGTAGAGTTTACTGCAGCTTTCTTCATAATCGTTTCCAACCACATGTTAAATAGGTTAAACAGTAGCCTTACTTAAATCCTCGTTTGGTGTAAAAATGCTAAGATATTCGCCTTTATGTCCTGAAGACTCCATGCCAGTCAGTGTCATCCTACGGAAGATATTTAAGCTATAAAGGAATAGAAAACTCGACCAGGACTTCGCACAATTTTTAACGTATCGGTTTCATGAGGGCATCTTTTTAGCTGACATGACGTTTAGGACGTGCTGGGTCAGTTTTTTTCGGGCCTTCTCTGGCCATTTCTAACGTCGTATTATTTAGGCCCACTCAGATCGGAGAGAATGATGTTGTTTAGTATTTCACATATCACATTTGACACAAACTTACATGCGATGGATTACTTTTTGCAAATACCCCGCATAAAGAAAACTGCAAGTCATTCAAAAAGAATAACATTTTCATCACTTCCAATACCGCAATATATGCATATTTACTATTTACAAATACACTTTTATAACGCTTCCAAATCTAACAAACGGTAGTTCGTATTAAACAAAATTACATTTCAATGCTATTAATTAATTTGTTTAGATTCGACTGCCACATAATCGGATTTAATAGAAACACCGATCCAAAAACAAAATTTTTTTTTTTTTGGTCACTGAAAAATTGCATCAATAACCTTTAATAACCCTCATGAAAACGTAAAGAAGACATGTCATAAAAAAACCGCTTCCTTTCTATGTCTAACCTATGTTAAATTCATTGGTGATTATAAAAATTTTCACCACTTCGCTCCAAAAATTACGCTGAATTTCAACTTCCGCAGATGCACTTTTTTTGCTGGGTTTTTATTTCTTTGATATTTGATATTTTCCGGCTTCATCTTTGTCTGTGTACTTAAACTCTCTCACTCTTTTCACAACCATTTGATGCGCACAAAACGTCGATTCCTCTCTTCACTTTACGCTGTTCTTTGAAAGGTCGCGTTAGAATTAACTGCAGCGTTGCCAAATATAAAGAGCACATTTCCTCAGACGCTATGCGATATTCTTCTGCGTAGTAGGGCTTGCCTGGACGTCCAAATTTCGGTCTTAGCATCCAACTTAGAAGCATTTTGTCTTAGTAGTTGAGAAAGTTAAATTACGTACGTTCTTCACCCAGAAGTACCATTCACTCTAAACAGGTAGTGATCAGAGTTAATGTCATCGGGACTAATAAGAGGAAATGTCATCATCTCTCTACAAAGCTCAAAAATGTTTGGCTTGAATCGTCCAAAAATGTGTAAAGCTTAGTTTTGTCGCGGTCATGCCTTTACCATTTATCGATTCAGGCATATTTCCTTCCAATACTTCTCCAGGTTTCGTCTGCTGTGGACAATATACTTCACAACTTATATTTTGCTTCCTTGGAAGCAGTTAAAAGTAAACCTTTCCCAAATTTACAACTTAACCTTTAATGAGGTTTGAGCACACTTGTTTTGGCTGGATTAGGACCGCTTTCGGTTGATACTGTACAAAAAAGTCAATTTTTCATTTCCAGTGTCAATTCGTTTTAAAAAGGCGCCATTTTGGTTGCGTTTAAAATACGATATTAATCGTAAGCGCTTATCTACTTTGTTATATGGATTTATTTAAGCTCATACGCAAATTAACTACCCGAACTTTCTTGCGCATCCAAGCAGTTTCGAATAGTTAAGTTTAATATTTCCAAATTAGAATTTTGCTGTTCATTCTGTTAAGGCATTCAAACTCCGTTCGTTACAAATCTACCGGTGTTCTTCCGTGCCTTTTCTAAAATGTGATGTCATATAATCCAGGTTCAAATATTTGCTATGCTAGAATATAACATAGATGTTTATGCCTTTTGGGCCAAAGCATTTTCAAAATAACGAAACATCATACATTTGAACGATGCGCCACGTTGCTTAGTATTTAGTATTTAAGCCAGCAAAAGTAAGCGGTTTCAGTGAATTTGTAGACATGGAAAAAGTTGGTCACTGTTATGTATATCAATATTTCTATTTGTAAGGTCTTAGTCCAACTAATATTAAAGCTGAGCTAGATTCTACTCTGAGGGAGTCTGATCTCTTGTTTACGACCGTAAAATATTTGCTAGCAAAGTTTAAACGGGACCGTACGAGTAGCAAAGACGAACATCGTTGTGGTCGGCCAATTGGGAGGCGACCATGGCAGACACGGTTAAGAAAACTCACAAAATGTTATTAGATGATTGTCGCCTGAAGATGCGTGAGCTAGCTGAAATGATTGTCGTTTCAAAAAGTGGTATAAATCGTATATTAACCGAAGATTTTAAGATAAGAAAGCTTTATGCAATATGGGTGCCGCGCTTGCTTTCAATAGAGCAACACCAACGTCGTTAAGATGTTTCAGTAGAGCAGTAAAGTTTGACGATGTTTCACCGCAGTGAAGTCGAATTTTTGCATCCATTTATAACCCTGTATGAGACATAGATCCACCTATTTACACCTGAGACAAAAGAACGGTCAAAGTAGTGAACTGGAATAGGAGAATCGCGTCCAAAGAAGGCGAAGAAGATGTTTCAGTACACTGTTTGGCGATGTTTCACCGTAATAAGGCCAAATTTTTCCGTCGATTTATAACCATGGATGAGACATGGGTCCACCACTTCACAAATGTGGCAAAGGAACAATCAAACCAGTGGACTGGAATGGGAGAATCGTGTCCAAAGAGGGACGTGGATGGTTCCATCTGCTGGCAAGGTCATGACGTCTTTTTTTTTTTTTTTTTTTTTGATGCGCATGAAATTAGTTTTATTCATCATCTTCAGAAAGGAAAAATCATCAACGGCGAATACTATGCTAATTTAATTTTTGATAAAATTATGGAAAAGGGACAAATTTGATGAAAGGAACTGTTGTTTCATCAAGACAATGCTCCAGTTCACACATCCACTATTGTGATGGCCCAAATTAATAAATTAAAGTTCGAATTGCTTCATCACGCACATTATTTGCCAGATTTAGCCTCCTGGAAATATTTTCTATTTCCAAACTTGAAAAAATGGCTCGGTAATAAAAGATTTGCCAACAGTGAGGGTATGGAGTCTGCGATTAATGGTTATTTTAATGAGTTTGACAGTTCCTAATTCAAACAGGTTATAGAAGCTACTCGATACCGCTGGAAAAGTGTATCGAGCTAAAAGGAGATTAAAAAGAGATATTCCCCAACTTTTTTGTATCTTCTTCGTTAGGTCGGTTAGTTTTGGGACCTACATCGTATATCCTTCATGTGAACAAATAAAAACCGAAATATGTTCCAAGTTTGACACATCAGACCTTTAATGATATTACGAATACTTGTGGATACAACGCCGTATTTAGTTACTACTTCATTTAAAATTCTCGGATATATAATGTGACCCCATTGTGAGCCATTCTAATACCTGAATCGGATATTGAATTTACAAAAAGCAACCAACATCATCATCTGCTGCAGTCAAAATGTTACGTTTCGTCCTTTTTGTGTTTTTGTTTGTTTTTAAACACAATAGAAAATTACGTTAACAATTTATTATCGAAATACTTAGGGAGAAATTATACTAAGCTGCTTTGTCGTTCGTTTTTTCAGCTTGTGCGCTATACAAACTTTGTACTTGGCGTATGCGTTGGACTTTGCCTTTGCGCTCTCACTCCCGGGCTTAGGTTTTGTTCTTATGTACGTTTCCTTTGAAATCTCATATACATTTATTATGCTAATATCCGTGTACTTTGGTTTACATTTACACATGCGTTTATGTATTCCGGCATTTAAACATTTCAAAGTTTTTCGTTTTCGTTTTGGTTTTTGTCTTTTTTGGCTTTTATTCAAACCACAAAGTAATATTATATGAAAGCACACAGGGAAATGTATTCGTATAGGTATGTGTGCGGGTAGATATACATATATATTTACTCATTTATATATACATCCATACAGTGGTAAAATGTAAAAGGATTTTATGCCGCAGGGCCTCTATTAGCACATAACTAAAAACCGATATTTCCCATTTTTATCGCTTTTAACATAAGGAGGTGTGTAATCGAGACTGTCGTTCGGCTTATACCACTTGGAACTCAGGTTTTAATAAGATAATATAAACTTTTAAATTCCAATATCTTTCCAAAAAGATGACATAACTCGAAGTAAAGTTTAGTCCGTTCCCCGTAGACTTGAAACAAAGCAGTTTTGGGAAAATCTTCACTTCTACATCTATGAAGCTGTTCTTCAAAGGTATTCGCTAAGATTAAGCTCCGGATCAATTTTTCTAATATTGTATTCAAAATATATGTATGTAAAGTGTGGTAAAAATAAATCCATTACACTATCTAACAAGGTTTTGGACTAAAGCAACTAAATATCTTTCCTTGGGTAATTTGGTGGGCTGAATTCGAATTATAATTGAAGACACGAGAATGAAAAGTGGATATGAACCATTTTGGGCTATAATGAGTTTTATGAAGTTTACTATTCCTTGTTACTTAACGCATCGTTAGGTATGAAAATTGTACATCTCCTATTCGTATTATTGCTGCTAGAATAGAATAGAATAGCTATACGAAAAAATCATATCTAGTATTCAATGAGTAAGAAAAGTGGCTAAAAAATATGAAAGAGTTGGAAGTGTATATCCCTGAAGCATTCTTAACTTGGGACCATGATTTGACAAAGGCACGCAGTGATGTTATTCCAGAAGGTGAAGCTCCAGAAGAAAGCGTGACTGAAGACGACGAATTTGATTCAGAATAAAGTTTTTTTTTTTATAATTTATTATTTTATTTTACTTCTACTTAATAGATTTTAGTAATTACATAGGTTGAGTTAAAACTAAAAGTATTGCAGCAAAGGAAGATATTTTATTTTTCAAATAATAATCTTTGTCTATGAAAGAGAAAACAATTAAAGGAAAAAGATAGGATAAAACCTTTAGGAAGAGATATCACAGTTATTCTTCTAGATTCTTCAACAATCTATGATGCGATAGCTTGTTTTGATTCTCGAATTTGTCATTTATTTTGCACATGTAAGTACGTAACATATCCTCCTTAAAACGATCATGTGTGCGATGGGTTGAATACCTCATGTTTAAGCCATGTATCTGTTTTATGTTCTTGTTTTGGATGACTTGGAGTTTCTTCTTTCGTCTTTTAGACCAGACCTGACAGCCATACATCATGATTGGACGAATGCACATTTTGAATAAAGTTAAACGTTATAAAATACAATAAAATATTGTCAAATTCTCAAAAAATGTCAGAAAATGTCAGAAAATGTAAAAGTCTCAAAATAAAACGTTTTTATGTATATTTCTTCTTAATATACCCTTTGTATCCAGCTGCTATTAAAAAAATCTAAAAATGAGTATGAAAACAGGACATATCCGAATCTTAAAAAAGCCATAACATAGTAATTAATTTTTTAAAATCAATATATACTGGTTCGTTATCATACATATACAGGGTTGCCCATATTCGACGGACCCATGTTTTATAAAAAAAATCAAAGAAAAAAATAAAAATTTGGCGGTTGGCAATCTTATTCATTTAATTTGTTCCAAGTAGATTTGTTTACATCAATTTTTGAATATGATATCTCTCAAATGGCCGCCTCTGGCGTTGATGGCGTATTGTGCCCTTTTTGCAGCATTTTCCATCGTTTTCGCCAACATTTCGGCCGGAATAGCGGCTATTTCTTCACGAATGTTGTCCTTGAGCTCTTCTACGGTCCTTGGCTTGTTAACGTAAACCTTTAACTTCAAATGTCCCCACAAGAAGAAGTCCGCGGGCGTCAAATCGGGCGAACGCGATGGCCAGTCCAAATCACCACTTTTCGACATCAAACGGCCCGGAAACAAATTCTTCAGAAAATCGATTGTTATGCGACTTGTGTGCGGTGGAGCGCCGTCTTGTTGAAACCAGAACTGCCTCATACGCTTTCGACGAATAATTGGCATCACAAAATTGGTCATCATGTCGCGATAACGCTCCTGGTTGATGGTAACAGCATGGCCATTTTCGTTTTGGAAGAAAAACGGCCCAATGACCGTTTTCGCACTAACGCCGTACAAAAATGTGACTTTTTCGTCATGAAGAGGCAATTCCTGAATCTCCTGAGGATTTTCAGTGGCGTAAATACGGCAATTTTGCTTATTTACGGTCCCATTCAATGTGAAATAGGCTTCATCGGACATGATAATTTTGTTCCAAAATTGCTCGTCATCATCGGCCATTTCGATGACTCGTTGGGCCCATTCCAATCGACGAGGCTTGTCCGCAGGCAACAATCTTTGCGTCAATTGAATTTTGTACGGGAACAAATGCAAATCAACGCGAATAATCCGTTGTAAAGTGGACCGAGCCATGCCCAACTGCTGAGAACGGCGTTTTTGGGATGTTCTTGGGGACCTCTCAACACTGGCTCGTACGGCAGCGATATTCTCGGCCGATCGCCTTGGTCGACTTTTATTTGGCCTCTTCGGATTAGAAAGAGCCTCACCAGTCGAAAATTTTTTCGTATAAACACTTAATGGTGTTCTTAGAAGGCGCACTTCTCACATTTTTTAATATTTTAAAAGCACGTTGAGTTTTCACAATTGACTTCTTCTGTTGAATGTAAATTTCAACTATTTCAGAGCGCTCGCGTGGCGTGTATTGTTCCATGGTAAAAATCTGCTTGGACTGACGCTTCAAACGCGGTATGTCATTAAGCGATCTGACATCTCTGTCAAAAGTTATGGCGTTGCCAGATGGGTCCGTCGAATATGGGCAACCCTGTATGTGAATCCCAAGAGAGATTACTTTGCAAAGTAATCCCTAAGTATTTAACTTCATGGGTTTCATTAATTATATTACCATCAACTAAAACACTAAAATGATTATTTAATACATTGGCATGTGGTCTAAACCGTATTAATTTAGTTTTATTTGGATTCAGAACAATTTTATTCAATCTAGCATACTCAACTATTAGGGCAATATCCCGTTCCATGTTAATTTTCAAAGTCAAATCGTAACTATATGGATAAAATAAGCAAACGTCATCTGCAAACATATACATTTTATCAACGAGGTTCAAATTACAAATATCATTCAAAAAAATTGAAAATAATATTGCTTGCCTGATTTGTACACCTTGCGTAGTACCCATCCCCAGACGTTTTCAATACTGTTTAAGTCTGGAGAGTAAGACGGCCAGTTCATAACCTTAACATTTTGGCTTTCAATCCATGATTAGACGACTCTTGTTGTGTGGATTGGCACGTTGTCATGCTGGAATTTCCATTCCAAGTCTCCGAAAACATTTTTAGCTTCGCATTCATTTTCGCAGAGAGAAACTGCACCTCTATTGAGCCATAATAAAAGATGGCACCCCATGCCATAACTCCACCTTCTTGGTTGTGTAATCGATTGAGTAGGTGTTCCTTTTTTCGAAGGTCGTGGAAGTAGTAATTATATCCATCAGGACCTTCTAAATTAATTATTTTTGTCATCGGGAAATATAATTCTATTCCACTCTCTACTCCACATCATAGTCGTACGACAAAAATTAAGGCGAGGTTCCTCACGGAGATTGTCTAGCGGTGGTTTCTTTTTAAGCCTCAAACGCTGCAAGTGTGCTGCTTTGAAAATAACTCTTTTTACCGTTGATGTACTTGCATTTACGCCAGCTTTTTCTTTGATTTTGGCAACAGAGTCATGTGAATTTGAGGCATATCTCAGAATAGCCCTATTGCAGCGGCTGTAATAGCACTTGCTGTTCGACCTTTCATATTATTTCCATAGTCTTGGGTGTCACGTAAATATGTCGATGTAACTTTGCGACTCCTATTAGCTTTTCTGGCTATTTGATGAATAGAAACTCCACACTCCTTGTATGTTTTAATTATGAACCTTTCCTCAGCACTCGAGGATTTAGCTCGGCCCATTTTACTTAGAGTCGTTTGTTTTATATTTAATTATACACAATTACTGTAATCCGATCTGATTTATGATGATCTGCAAAAGACTTTCATATTTAAACTGATTACCACGTGAGAGGTGCTATTCTAATGGGCCAAAAAAAGAAGAGCACATTTTTCACTCATTTAAAAGAAAAGAGCGAATTAAAGTTATGAGTCTCCCAGCATGCTTTTGTCCCAAAATCCTTGATAATTTATTTCAATTCTTATTAAATCTTGGTGAGCACGTTTCCCTTGTTTTGTGCAAACAAAATCTAAATGCGAATAATTAGTTAAAAAACTTGCTTCGTTTCTGCAGTCAATCTTTTTTTCCAAATTTGTAGACCAGTAGACCACACGTTTCGTCCAGTTCGTAATTTTCAACTGCACGTCAAACTAAGTCGATTATTGTACGGCCGTATTGCTCTAAATTCACGGTAACCATTCCTCCACCTTCATTTAAAAAAAAAATATGGTGCAATGGCACCTCCCGACCATAATGCACTTCTGTGTTCTCCGAGTCTCATATGTGAAAACTTTCCTTGTTGACATAACCACCGTGTGGAAAATTAGCTTCATCGCTGAAGAATTTTTTGTTCGGAAAATCAGCTTGAAAGCTTGTTGCTATAGCATCCAGTTAGCATTTCTACAGCGTTGTGAACGGTCAGATGGCTTAAAGTTTTGCGTGTATTGAACTCTATATGGATGAAGGTGCAAATACAAATGCAAAATACATCACAATGAGCCATAAGATAGCCCCAATTGTTAATAATGCAATGGAATCGACAAATCGACACACTTTCACCAACAGAAACTCTATTTTCGGCAGTGCATACATTGCGATGATGCACAGGCCTGACCACATCTGTAACGCATCCAGTCTCTTCACATTTCTTTATAAACTTGCCAATTCCTTGCACTGTAGGCCGATTATGACGACCATAATCATCCCTTTCCCGTTGAGACGCCGATATCTTTTGCCTTACTATATATTTCAGTATGTAGATAGTGATCACTATCTATCTATATTAGTAATTATGCAAGTATGCACTTCAGTAACTGAGCTTCTTCCTGGTTTATTTATCAAGACATGGTCTACAAGGTGGCGCATAAGTAACGTTAACGGCGACTATATTGAATGCGTTCTTGTGCATCATTTGATTTTAACTCGTGAATTGCATCTTATATGAGAAAAGATGTTACATATGGAAAATTTTTTGCAAAGACCGCCTAGACATCTGTAATTACTGAGAACGTCGCGTGGTGAAAGTTTTGGGGTTTTCCTCAATACTTGCTTGCACTCGAGCAAAGGTCACTTCACTTCGAACTGCACGAGGTCTTCCAGCACGTGGAAGATCACATACAGCCCTTTGTTGCCCAAAACGCTGAACTAATCGGTAAATTATTGGAGCGCTAGGAGCATTTCGAACATGAAAGAAATTTCGATATGATCTGAATAATCGAAAGCTGACTTTCAAAGTAAAATTGAACAGCTTGGTTCTTTGTTCTGTACTGAGCCTTTCCATCATAAATTTCCCAAGTATTATTATTAGTTAATTCTCTAAAGAGACGAAAAAAAAGACAAACAAAAAATGTATTCACTGATCAAATCTTAACGTTGCTTATGCGCCACCCTATATTTGGCGAACTATATTTGACCCTGGCATTTTCCATGTTGTTCTTTTATGGATTTCTTTAAAGTATGTTTTGCCAAAAAGTATGAACTACTTGCCGTCATGTTAGTAGACGGTGCGAATTGGCATAGATGTTGTTTTGTGTAGAGAGTGAATACCTTCTTTTACAATTTTTGCACAGAAATCAATGAGATTAATCAATGTGTCATATGATCCAATTCAGTTAGAGCCATTTTGGAAGGCCCTTTTTGTGCCGCTTGTGGCTTAAGTTTCACAATTGTCTTCGCATGCCTTCGTACATTCCTAGGCTAAAAACCACAAAAGAAACATCTGTATGTGCATTGGAAATTAGTGCCATAATATTTGATTGTTTCATTTTCGTATTTTTTTTAATAGTTAATTGATATTATTTGACAAGGTGTGTGATGTTTTCACATTTCCTTCGTTGGTTTGGTATACTAAAAAAGAAATAAAAAAAGAAATAAGAAGTCATTTTGAGAACATTGCTTTTTAATTAGAAATTGTAAATAATTCATCGTTTCATAAAGTATATGGAAAAGTATATACTGTTAAAAAAAAAATTTAAATACATTTTATATAGAATATTTGAGCAAAAGAGCTGATTTCTACTAGCAAAGCCATGGAAACAATTTAACAGGATATACTCTTCCATATACCGGGTGTCCGTCGGGAAGGTATATTACTTTGTTTTGCCATTTTGGTAAACATTAGTCTTGACAGAGAGACGTGGTAAATTTATTATGGGAAAATATTCGATAAACCAACGTATCTTAATCGTTAAAACATTTGATCAAAATCAGTCATCGATTACTGTGACGATGAGAAAGTTACGTGAAATTTTTGGGAGAAACAACGTGCCAACAAGACGCACTATTTATCGTGTAGTGAATGATTTCGAAGAAAGAGTTTCTATAGCTGATAGGGCCAAGCATGGATCCCAACGTACTGCAAGATCGGCTGAAAACATTGCTGCTGCTCAAGAATGGGTTCAAAACAATCCATCAACCTCAATTCGACGTC
This sequence comes from Philornis downsi, assembly GCA_019455685.1. Lineage (NCBI taxonomy): Eukaryota > Metazoa > Arthropoda > Insecta > Diptera > Muscidae > Philornis > Philornis downsi. Next base: position 958,946 of record JAHXMU010000274.1, on the reverse strand, counting down.
GTGCTCAGGAATTTGGTCTTCAAAGAACAACTTTGCCAACAATTTTGCACAAGGATTTGCATTCGTTTCCATTTAAAATTCAATTGACACAAGAGCTTCTTCCACAGCACCATTTACACCGCCGCCGTACATATGCCAATAGGATGTTACAGCTCGCCCATGACAACCACGATATTTCATGAAAAAATCATAATGACTGAGACGAGGCACATTTTCATTTGAATGGATATGTGAATAAACAGAATAGTCGGTTCTTGGCAATGGAAAACCCTCAAATTATTCATCACCCACCTTTGCATCCATTAAAAGTGACAGTCTGGTGTGCAATTTGGTCAGGAGGAATCATTAGACTTTACTTCTTTGAAACTGAAAATGGCGTAACGGTAACTGTCAATGGGGAGCGATATCGTGATATGATTGAAAACTTTTTAACGCCACAACTGCATGCTTTGGGCTTGATTAACATGTGGTATCAACAAGACGGTGCCACATCGCATACAGCCAGGATTATAATGGAATGACTGCGAGACCTCTTTCCACAACAAGTTATTTCAAGAAATGGTGATGTTGATTGGCCTCAAAGGTCGCCTGATTTGACTGTTCCGAACTTCTTTTTGTGGGGATTTCTGAAAAGCAAAATTTACGCAAACAAACCAGAAACGCTTGAGTAACTCAAACATAATATTCGTGATGAAATTAATGAAATATCGCGTGAAATGTGTAAGAATGTAATGAAAAATGTGCTCATAGAGGCGGAAATTTGTCTGATATTGTATTTCATACATAATTGCCGGCATTAAATAAAACATTTATCAATATAAGATCCATTCTCTTCCATTCAATCAAAAATTATAAACAATGTAGTATACCTTCCCGACGGACACCCTGTACTTTATGAAACAATATATTTACAATTTTTAATTAGAAATCTAATTTTTAATTTAATTTTTAATTAGAAATTGTAAATATTTCGTTGTTTCATAGAGTACATGGAAGAGTAGGGTATATCCTATTAAATGGTTTCCATGGCTTTGCTAGTAGACAACAGCTCTTTGGCTCAAATATTCTAAAGAAAAGTTAAATTAATTTTCTTGAATTTACCTCCTCCTTGACAAAAGTCCAAACTAATGCCGGCAGCATTAAATCGCATGATCCGGGCTACCAATTCTGTCGCCAAAATGGGGAATTACAAACAACAGCAGGAAATGATGAATGCAGTAATTCAGGCTATGTGTCGCGTGATACCATCATCTTGTTGAGACCACACATCGTCCACATCCATATTTGTAATTCAGGCACCGAAAATTTTGTTGTCATGTCACGAGAGCCCGTAAATTTAAGTGTTGTTGCCTGACTAACCGCATTTAGGGGATAAGAAATGAAGTGAATGAAATCCCCCGCAAACAGTAGCACTTTGTGGGGGCAACCACTTGTGGATTTTCTTAACCATAAAAGCTAAGGTTTTGTTTTTTACCATAAGCGAGCTATTAAAAGAAAAATGAGTCTTAACACTGAGGCTGACTTGGTCCGGCACTATTTGTAAAACACCAAATGAAAACGCTTCGTTTCTCCGTGTCGCTCCCCAGTTTTAATAACCTAAACGCAAGATCTTGTGCTAATTTTGGGGTCACGATTTGCAAATGAAATAATGAGTGCAGAGGGGGGGCAAGAATGAGACCTTGACCTTCTCATGTAATATTAAACAGAAACTGCAAAGCAGATTAAATCATTGAAAAAGATATTACTTGACTAATTTCTAATACAAAATCAAATAGCTTAACATTATTGCGAAACTAATAGGTTTTATTTTAGTAGGTAACAGAGCCAGTTAAGTATCAGGTAAAGAAGAAAAGGCCACCTGGCATTTCCCAATACCCCGGAACTAACTAAAGAAGATTTTTATAAGAAAAAATTCAGTATTTATCATGCCTAATCACATTGTTGGAAGTAAATTTTTAATATAGTTTAATTCAACGCTTCGTCCGACTACTTTATGATATTTCTAAGGTATTTTATTGGCAGTCCACTGATTGCCAATATAGTTGACCTGCTGTAGTCCAAAGAAGGATAAGCCAGTTGAATAAGAATACATTTATGCATAACGAAATGTCTTCACAAAGAGTGCTGGTTAGAATGACTGAGGTTAAATGCATAAAAGCGGATAGTTGAAACCCTCTCTAATTCCCAAATACAACACTTGTAAGAAGGTGTTCTTGAGGCTTTTGATACATGATTGTCGTTAAATGTCTTCATACATTTTAAGGCTATGGATCACACAAAAGAATATATGCAAGTACGATATATGGAAATTATAGTTCATACTTATTGAATTACTAATTTAAAAGTTTTAACAAACTGCGTAATTCTTCCACATTTCCCCAATTGATTTTGAATTCAGAAAATATGGGTTGTCTCACAATTCATGCTAGAAGTAGGAAGTGTTGGTAAGAACTACAGATTTTGAATTAAAGAAAAAAAAAAAATAAATAAATATTTTACTGATTCACAAACTACGTAGTGCCTGAACATAAGCTCTTTTTTGTCCAAATTTTCCATGGCCATTCTGCATAAATGTGCCAGAATTTCATCGATACAATGTTCAGTGTGTTCTCTCCAAGCATGGTTTGCCCTGGATTTGTTAGCATAAGTCTTAAACTTAAAAAAAACCAAAAATGTCGAATACCATTAAGCCCCCCAAATTTCAATCTTGTCAATGAAATGTCAAATGATATTAGCTGGAAATGGTTTGTACAATAATAACATACAATTCAATTGCTTCTCAGGTACATCGAGGTAACAGCGGCTCAAAGAAGGATAAGACGGTTATTTTAAGGATATAACAAATAGTATTATAGACTTATAGTCTTATAGGTAGTCGCGTATATTAACCACCAGCGAGAAAACGACAAGTTGAAATCTGGTTGCAACAAGTAATAGTTCTTATTCCCTTGACCACTTGGAAGGGCTAGACGTTCACAATTTGACTAATTTCTCCGTGGTGTAGCAACCTAAACGGTTAATGACAGCGAGCTCATATTTTGACAAGCATCAGTTTGTTATGTTGTTTACCAACCTACGAAAGCATAGCATAACTTATTGAACTGAAACGCAACAGTGTTACTGCTATGTATTTGGTTGAAAAATCGCAACCAGGCATAGTTAATGAGCTGCGACATTTACGTGTAAACAAATTGTGTGTGTCGGACCACTACACCTTGCAGTGATACTGGTAACATAAAAAAAAACGATGTGGAGCTGAACATCCAAAAATTTCATCAGAAATGGCTCCAAAAATGACTGCAAGAGTTCAACATATTCCACTACAAAGTGCAGTTCAATTGTTGAAAAATCCCAAAGTATCTGCTCATAGCTCATAGGGTCACACAGTAAAGGATGAATTACGTTTGAAGCTGTAGTAAATATAAAAATATTTAACACCTGTACCTTGTCTAGCAATAGCAAAGATCATGGAGCTGAACATCCAAAAATATCAGCAGAAATGTCTCGCAAAATGACTGCTAGAACTCAACGTATTCCACTACAAAGTGCAGTTCAATTGTTGAAAAATTCCAAAGTGTCTGCTTATAGCACGGGTCACACAGTAAAGGATGAATTACGTTTGAAGCTCTAGAAAATACAAATAGCAATAGCAAAAGTTTTACAAGTCTTGCACGTTGGTCTTTTCGGGTCAACAAATTTTTACAGTTTAGCAATATGCAAACAAACAAGGCGATCGTGTATAATTAGAATGCAAATCTATAGACAATCTAGAACAGCGAGTTGTTCTGCAAAAGCATGTGCCTGCATCAGTATGGTTAGGAGCGGGGTAGCTGCCACAGAACACGTTTTCGTCGAACAGTTCATAGAGGTGAATCAACAAATCCATCATGGAAAAAAGATTTTTAACGATGCTTTCTTACTTTGAACTTTTGAACAAGATTCGACACCATCCCATAAAGACTGCGAGACCCAAAAATTTTTTTCTTAATTAACAAAAGTTCCCAGCTTGATTTTTTCACAACAATGGCCACCATATTCCCTGAACTTAAACCTAATGGATTTTTTCGTATAGTCCATTCTGAAGGCCAAAGTATCGTCTAAAAAATTTGAGGCGGGCATCTCCTTAAAGATTGTCCTCCACCAAGAATGGAACAAAATACCATAAGGCTACAGTCGTGCAGCGTGTGCCACATTCCTGCATTTATAAAAAGGTGAATTAATTTTGAGCCAATTTGGCGCCAGTTATCTCCTTATTTAAAACAAGCAAGAAAAAAATTCGAGAAAGTTTGCGTACTTGTTTTAAGTTAACTAATTTATGTTTCACTTACTCGTTTCAAGCAAAGTTTACTAGTATTGACTAGATTTGATTTAGTTATTTATTATTTTTTATTATATGTATTTTATTCTTTTTAGGTAAAGCCAATAAGAAATTTTTTCTTAGCTGTGACAGATTCGATGTCATTATTCGCGCTTAGAGTGGCTACATCAAACAGTAGCACAAATTTTGTGAAAATTTGAAAGTTTTTTTTCGATATATTGAAGTTTTTCAATAAAAAAAGAATAATTTGATAAAATTACAACATTTTTAATTGGCAACACTTGCGAACACTTCGAGCACTCCTGTTTTTGATATCAGAAAAAGTGTAACTCGCTAAAAGAGACGAATTTGATTCTAGATATCTCAAGACTATATTGATTACACGACTGTGAAATGTGAAATGTTTGTTATCTGTACAATGTGATATTTATCACGAATCCTGAATTGTGAACTCATATATAGGAATCCAATATTAGATATTTCGGATTTTTTTATTCATTAATAAATTACAAAAACCAAAGTATAATGGGATATAGTGTGAGGGCGATTTTAAGAAATTCGCTTTATATACTGGATAATGTGCCTTCATAAAACACTCATATTCCTTCTAGCTTGGCTGTAACGTTTCAACAAGTCTCGTTTCATATTGTCCCAAAATTTTTAGAAATCACTGTAAAACCAATTAAAGTGCTTCGAGGTGTTGTGTTAAAATGGTCTGACAGAACCTTGTGCAAGATGAGCTATAACATATTTAATTAATTATTAATCTCTTTTTAGCTTGATACACTTTTTCCAGTAATATTCGATAGCTTCTTACGCTGTTTATAGCAAGAACTGTCAAACTCCTTAAAACAAACTCCTTAAAAAAGTCCAAGCGAGCTAAATCTGGCGAATAAAGTGCGCGATGAAGCAATTCGAACTTTAATTCATTAATTTTGGGCCATCGCAATAGTGGATGTGTGAACTGGAGCATTATCTTGATAAACTAGCACCTTCTTTCACGCCAAATGCAGCCTTTTGTCCATAATTTCATCACCTAAATGCTGCAATAAATTAACATAATATTGGCCATTGATATTTTTTCCTTTCCGAATATAATTAATAAAAATAATCTCAAGCCATACCAAAGACTTCATGACTTTGCCTACAGATGAAACTGTCTTCGCCTTCTTTGGCACAATTCTCCCATTGCAGTCTACTGCTTAGACCGTTCCTTTGTCTCAGGTATGAAGTGGTGAAGTGGTGGACCCATATCTCATCCATGGCTATAAATCGACGCAACAAATTGGGTTTGTTGCGGTGAAACATAGTCAAACACTCTACATTTTTCTTCGCCTTCTTTTGACGCCCACTCCAGTCCACTGCTTTGACTGTTCCTTTGTCTCAGGTGTGAGGAGGTGGACCTATGTCTCATCCGTGGTTATAAATAAACGCAAGAGTTCGGCTTTATTGCAGTGAAACATCACCGATCACTCTGCTGCAATATCTTCAAGACACTGTTTTTGCTCTATTGAAAGCCAGCGCGGCACCCATATTGCGCACAGTTTTCCCATCTTCAAATCTTCGGTCAATATACTATGTATAGCACTTTTTGAAATGCCTATTGTTTCTGCTTGCTCACGCACCTTCAGCCGACGATCATCCAATACCAATTTGTGGGCTGGCCGTGTGTGGCAGCTCGTACGACCTCGTTTAAACTCTGCTACCCAATGTTTTGCAGTCGTAAACGAAGGATCAGACTCTCTCTGAGTAGAACCTAGCTCGGCTTTAATATTGGTTGGGCGAAGACTTTTCAAATGGAAATATTGAATTACATAATGGTGACTAATTTTTCCCATGCTTACAACTTCACTGAGATCGTTTGCTTTTGATGGCTCAAAAAAAAAAAAAAAAAAATTCTCAAAACAGTGGCGCCTTGAAACTTAAAAATTATGTGTTATAAGGTTGCCACTTTTCAACAAAATAATTCTGGCTATTGGGACCATTCTCCTAAGTCGAAATATAGGAGGATTAACCACGAAAATTGAAATCTTCCACTTTTTTTAGTATGCATTTGAGAAAACATTTCAGGCAGATACTTTTGGATTCATTATGGATTATTGGATAATGCGTGTAGAAATTCACACAGCTCTCCACTATAGTTACATTTAAAATTTACAATTTAATAGTAAAATAATAATTGTAAATTATTTGAATTTAGAATGGAAATAAATCAAGTAACAGTTTCCTTAATGGCGTTCGTCTACTTTGCCTAGTGTCAGTCCTTGGAAAAGGACAAATGGAAGAAAGGTCGCTAGTAATGTTAGTCTATACTTATTTCATAATTAACTTACTTAAGAATGCCAAGCGTAATATTAGCTGGGAATAAAATATCGCACAATGAAATGAGCCCAACACTATATTTGTAAGATCGGTTGATGTTACAATTGAGGAGCTACACATCCTGTATAAATCCGACATGAAATTCTTAGCAGAACGATTTCCGTAGGCATCCCTGCCTTTCTAGAGACAAATGGAAGAAAGGTCGCGAATACTGCTAGACTATACTTATTTCATAATTAAACTCACTTAAGACTGCCAAGCGTATTGTTGGCTGGGAATAAAATATCGCTAGCGAAATGACTCCAGTAATAAATTTGCTAGATCGGTTGAGGTTACAATGGAACAGCTACACAACCTGTACAAATCCGACATCATATTTTGTACAAAACAATTTCCTCCGTAGGCATACCTGTCTTTCTAGAGGGCCTTCCTTAGACCGTTCGAGACTCAAGGATTATGTTTGTCCTTAAATGTCTACATACTCGTACATTTTGTTCATACATTTCATTGCTGTGGACCACAAAATATATGTTCATATATATGGAAAATTTGTACCATAATATTTTATTGTTTCATTTCCGTACTTTTTGAATTGTTAATTGAAAAGATTTGACAGGCTGTGTGATGTGATGTTTTCATATGGATGTTTCCCCAGTGGATTTTCAACACAGAAATATAGACAAAGGAATCTGTGCAAAGAGAAAAACAAAATAAAGCGAGTCCTTGACGTTTACATGTAATAGATTTTGTGTTTGTAGGCGTTAGTTTCCAGGGATTCACATTAAGTAAAATCTGCACAGCAGATGAAGTCACTGGGGAAGCCATGAGTTTGCATTATTTCCTTTCCAAAAAAAAAAGCGATTTACACTTATTGTTTCTTAATTAGGTTTTTTAGTTCAGATATAATATATGGTGGATTTCAGTGCCAAGTATTCTATTGGGAATCAGAAATGCTCAAAGTAATATTTTAGTTTTATGGGATATACTCGTACGTGGGTCGGGGCTCGAAGTGGTGTTATCAATTAAAAATGCTGTGATTTTTGTTTTATTTTTTTAATTTTTTTTATTTTTTTTTATTTTTTA
>JAHXMU010000274.1:866689-951123 GCA_019455685.1 Philornis downsi | reverse complement strand
TTTTTTTATTTTTTTTTATTTTTTTTTTTATTTTTTTTTTATTTTTTTTTTATTTTTTTTTTATTTTTTTTATTTTGTCTTTTTTTTTGTCTAGAAACTTCGGTATATCCTAAATACTTTTCAAATTTTAATAAAAATATGTTATTGTTCGCTGTAGCCAATTTTATCGCGGGTAATAGTATGGAATCTGACCGGGAAGGGTTCACATGCTGCATGCATGTTGCCTCATACCTATTTATCCCACTTAAGGCGACGAGCAATCTTCAATGCATTGGCCGTCTCATATTTCTTATTTGATACTTTCTCCAGAATGAACTACATGGAAAAATCCATTGGCTTTAAGTCCGTGGAATATGCTGGCCGTTGTTGTGAAGAAATTAAGTTGGGAACTTTTTCTTTTAAAGCATGTTGAGTTTCACGACCTTACAGAGTCTTGTTGAAACGTCAAATAGTTTCTACCAAATTGTAACGAGCCCAAAATAACAAAGCATGGTTTAAAACCTTTTTACGGTAAATTTGTCGATTTACTTTTACGCCTTGTTCAATGCAAATGAGAGGTGGTGAGGTGAGGCGTTATGCGGCAGTTACCGTGGACCAAAATTATATTGATTAGGTGCTTGTTTTCCGAAATTGCTGATCTAAATTGTCTTTTGATTTGCACTCTAATCATCATAATTATCGTTTTATTTGTTTACACATGTTTGTCTGGTCACAGATACGCAGAATGTGCTGCAACTATGGAGAGAGCTCTTAGTTCCGGATGTCACCACGAGTGAGGAAATCACCCCAATTATCGACGATGGCATAAATTACCCAGCTCTGAGCCGAACAGATATCAGAACAGCAGTATTTAGGCTTAAGAACAACAAAGCTGCGGGCGCTGATGGCCTTACAACAGAGCCGTTTAAAACTGGTGGCGATGAGCTGATAAACAGCCTGCATCAGCTCCTAAATACGATTTGGCTCGAGGAAAACCTGGCCGATGATTGGAATTTGAATGTACTGTGTCCTGTGTTTAAAAGAGGCGATCCAAGTGTTTGTAAAAACTATCGAGGTATCAATCTTTTACCCATTGTTTATAAGGTTCTGTCGAGTGTGATATGTGAAAGACTAAAGCCGATTCTAACTGACCTGATTGGATCTTATCTGAGTGGCTTTAGATCTGGTAAATCAACAACTGACCAGATATATTTACATTACGACAAATTCTGAAGAACACCTAAAAAACAAAACGACACGTACCATCTTTTCGTCGATTATAAAGGTGCCTTGGATAGCCCGATACGGCAAAAACTGCATGAGGCCATGTCCGAGTTTGATATTCTTACGAAACTTATACGTCTTTGAAGGATGACGCTGACTGACACGAAGTCTTCAGTAAAGATAGGCAAAAATTTTAGAGAGCCTTTTTACACCAAACGAGGATTTAGGCAACGTACTGTTGCAGATGATTATGATGAAAGCTGCATTTAATACGACTGATGCCATCTTTAATAAAATTCATATGTTACTCCCACATGCAGGTGACATAGACATTATTGGGCGAAAATTGCGAGATGTTACTGCAGCCTTCTCAAGCATCGACAAGGAAGCAGCGAAAATGGTTCTGATGGCAAACGAGAACAAAACGAAGTTATTGGTTTCAACGAACAAAGAGTTTACTCATTTGGGACGCTGTGTGAACGTTGACAACTATAATTTTGAAGTGGTGGGAGAATTAATCTACCTCGGTTCCTCTGTAAACAACACGAATGATATTAGCATGGAGATAGAGAGGAGACTATTTCTTGCTAACAGATGTTACTATGGGCTAAACAAGCGATTCAATGATAAAGCTCTCTCTCGACAAACAAAAATCCGACTGTACCAGACGTTGGTTCTACCTGTCTTGTTATATGACGCAGAATCCTGGGATATGACGCACGCGGATGAATCAGTACTGGCTGTTTTCGAGAGGAAAATATACCGGAAAATATACGGGCCCATCATCGTTAACGGAGAGCATCGGCGTCGCATGAACAATGAGTTGTATGCGCTATATAACGACATCGGCGTGGTCAAACGCATTAATATACAGCGATTGCATTGGCTGGATCATGTTGTGCAGATGGACCCAAATGCTCCGGCACGGAAAGTTTTCGGCAGTGAACTCGATGGACGGCGCAGAAGAGGGCGACCAAAACTTCGATGGAAGGACCAGTCTGTTGAAGTACTATCGAAACTTGGAACAGAAGCGCAGAAGATCGAAGCGCTTGGAATTATTTTGCATGAACGGTGTATTATAAATAAGGATGTATATTCCAGTCACCACCTAAGAAGAAGAAGACATGTTTGAACCGTACACATTTGTTCATCAGAAAAGAACCAATTTCCAAAGTGCAAGTACAAGTTGGGCCATATGAGTGTTGGCGATTTAGTTTTTCAATTTCTCGGTAACGCGCGGCGCGGAGTGACGGGGGGATATGTTGTTTGCTGCACCGCTTCCTGGAAATTTAGTCGCCATGGAGCCGTACACGGGAGTGCAGCGTGCATTTTGTGTCCGAGCGTATTACGAAAACAATAAATCAGTGATTACTGCACGACGTTTGTATCGGCATGAACACGGTTTACACGATTTAAGTGAAGTTCCAAGCGCCAATGTGATACGAAAATAGATCAGAATGTTCGAGACAACCGGCTCAACAGTACCAATTACGGTTCGTGGTCGCCCAGTTTCTGTATGATCAGCCGACATTGTGGAGCGTGTTCGTATTTCAGTTCACCGAAATCCGCAACAGTCAACACGTAAGAGAAATCAGTCTTTGGATGTCAAAAGAACAACTTTACGACGAATTTTGAAACGTGATTTGTATTTGAAGGCTTATAAGATTCAGATAGTCCAAGAATTAAAACCCGATTATGCCAATAACCGTCTTAACTTTGTCAAGTTTTCCTAGAAAACTAATTTCGAAAAGGGGGGATATTGAATGGCCCCCACGTAGCCCCGATCTCTCTCCATGCGATTATTTTCTATGGGGCTACCTCAAATCGGTAGTCTACGAGAATAATCCGACCAATTTAGAACAGTTGAAGAGGAACATTATTCAGGAAAGTAACAAAATACCGAGAACAACTTTTCAACGAGTTTTCCAAAATTTGCGACTTCGGTTCCAAGAGTGTCAAGCAGCCGAGGGAAGCCATTTGGACAACATTATTTTTAAGTCTTAAAAATTCCCATGCTTCTACTTTTTAAAAATACAAATATATTTTTTTACGTTTCGTAGTTTTTTTTTTAATTGAATATTTAAACCGCCAACACCCTTATGGCCCACCCTGTATTTTGCCGTCTTTGCCTCTGCTAGGCTAATTGCTTTTTGCGCAGGTGTCAAATCTTGCATCTTTTGTATTTTGTAAGGTTTCAATCATATTCATATTATTTTAATATGAATCCCGAGATTAGAAAGAAGAAGATTGATAATTGAAACCCTTCCGGAAACTGTGCAGAAAACACATTGAAGTCATTCTAGAAGGCCTACTTTATGATTATATTTAATTGTTTTATATATTTCATGGCTATGGAAGACAAAGCTGTATGCTGTATGCATATAGAAAACTGGTGTCGTAATATTTTATTGTTTCATTTCCGTACCTTTTTAATCATTAATTGAAAAGAGTTGGCAACCTATATGGTGCTTCCGCATTTCCTTTATTTGATTTTGTATAAAGAAATGCAAACAAAGGATTGTAAGCAAAGGCAGGAAAACAAAGCGAGACCTTGACGTTCATATACTTGCATAATACGTTTTGTGTTTGTATATGTTAATATTTAGAACCCGCTATTAAATAAAATCTGGCGAATACCCTGAGGAAAATGTTGAGTTGACTTATTTTCTTTGAAAGAAAAAAGATTTAGCATTTCTGTTTTATATAAATACTAGTGGACCCGGCAAACTTCGTTCTGCCTTCAAAGGTGGCAAATTAATTATTTACAATTTTCAGGATAGATGGTTCTGTATTTAAATTTTTGTTAGAAAAGTTTGGTTATTTAAATGAATGCTTTTAATACTTTTTTTTGTAAAGTTTTTAAAAATTATTTAATTTAAGTCAATTTAATTGAGATTTAAAATTACTGCAACGCTTTCACATGTACAACGTTCTTTGTTTGCCTGTCGGGAAATATAGAAAAATGAGAAGTGAAATAAAGTCAGTATTTGAAAAACTTAAATTTTCCTATAACAGGATCAGAAATAATGGTTTTTTTAATTTTTGATTTCTTCGGGTGGTACCACGCCTATTTGTCCAATCCTGCCCATATTTGCAGCAGAACTTACAATATGTGAACCAAACTTATATACCAAATTTTGTTCACATACTGTTAGCCGGAGCAGAAATAATGGATTTTTAATTTGTGGTTTGTATGGGAGGTACCACGCCTCTTCGTCCAATCCCGCCCATATTTGTAGCAGTTACAATATGTACACCAAACCTACGCACCAAATTTTGTTCAAATACCGTAAGCAGGAGCAGAAATAATGGATTTTTAATTTTTTTTTTGTATGGGAGGTACCACGCCCCTTTGTCCAATTGGACCGAATTGTAAATCTAAACCATCCCGGGAACCACCCAAAATTTATGCAAAACGGTCCAGCCGTTTAGGAGGAGTTCGCTGACAACGCCCGCACAGTAGAATTATATATATAAAGATAGGGTTATCCATTTAGTAATTTCTAAACTGCCGGTCTGGCAAGGCTGTCAGCTGTTAAGTAGCTGCCATCTAAAGTGTTACTTATTTAGTGGATCGCTTAACAACTGAACAAGGCATAAAAATAGTTAAAACTTACTACAAAAGAGGTGATTCAAACGTGGGCACTTCTCATGCATTACGTACGGGGTGATTATGGTCGTCGTAATCGACCTACTGTGCAAAGAATTGGCAAGATTTTAAAGAAATTTTAAAGAGACTGGAAGCATTACAGATGTGGTCAGACCTGTGCTTTATCACAATGTAAGCACTGCCGAATATATCGTTTCTGTTAGTGAAAGTGTGGCGGATAATCCGAATTTACCGATTCCACGGCGTTCCCAGCATTTGGGACTATCTTACGGCTCATTATGGCATATTTTGCATTTGGATTTGCCCCTCCATTCATATAGAGCCCAACTCGTGCAACAATTCATGACGGCTGGCCATTCACAATGCCGTAGATATGCTGTTTGGGTACAACAGCAACAGGATTTCAATGCTGATTTTTTCGAACAAAATTTTCTCCATGAAGCTCATTTCTCACTCGGTTGTTGTATCAACAAGCTAAATTGTCGAATATGGGACTCGGATAACCCAGAAGTGATTGGGAAAAGTCATTGCTTCCATTGTGCATTATGGTCTGGAGGCGTCACTGGGCCGCATTTTTTCGAAAATGACGCTAAAGAAACCTCAAAAGGATCCACTACTGCAACCAATCTAGAGGCGGTCATTTAAATGACATCGAATTTCGTACATAATGGCAAGGTCCAAGAATTATAATGAAATACAAATTTCATCGAAATCATAGCTTTATGTGTGTTTAATTTAACTTTGCTTGAAAACGAAAGAATGACTTTGTTCCGATTTTGTGATTCTTAAATATTATTTAGTGTTTTGCAAGAAATCTATAGATTATGGAAATATAATATAAATTTTGAAACATATGGAAGTATGAAATAGTGCCAACAGTGTCCGGCTTAATGACGTAAACTATAAATACAAAAACAAAAACATATTATCACTTATATTAATATTTAAAGACATGACAACATTTTTGAAAAATCTGTAATTTAAGAAATGGTCATAACTTGAGAACTTTATGAAATTTTGAAATATGAATTGAAGGCAAATGTGGGTCTAAAAAAGGGCAACAATAATTACGAGTAAAATCAAAATTGTCCGGACGAAACCTAAATCGCTTTTCTTTGTAATCACAGATGTACAAGGTGTGTTCAAAAAATAAGATGAATTTTAATTTTTCTCAAAAAATATTTATTTATTCATCGATTAATATTTTATCTCCCTTAAAGTAGTGTCCCCCTCAGATATAATACACTTGTGCCAGCGTTTTTTCCAATCCTTGAAGTAGTTATGATATGCACTTTTTGGTATGTCCTTGAGTTCTCTCAACGATTCGGTTTTTATCTTCTCAATCGTCGCAAAACGCCGTCTTTTTATGGGTCTCCTCAATCTTGGGAACATAAAAAAGTCGCAGGGGACCAATCTGGCGAATACGGTGACTGAGACATGCCAACGGCCAAATAATCTTTCACCAGCAAAGAAGAGTGAGCAGGTGCATTATTATGATGCAAAAACCAAGAATTTTTTCTCGCAATTACGGGCGTTTTTTCGTATTGCTTCACGCAAGCGGCGCATAACTTCAAGGTAGTACTCCTTATTCATCGTACGACCTTGTGGTAAGAGCTCCTGATGTACTACGCCAAGATAATTGAAGAAAACGGTGATCAAAACCTTGACATTTGATTGAACTTGGTGTGCGTTTTCTGGTCTTTTCTCTCCTGGACTCTTCCATTGGAACGATTGGGCCTTTGGTTTCGATGTCATAACCACATACTGGTGATTCGTCACCAGTTATGACTCTTTTGAGCAAATTTAAAATCAAAATTCCTAAGCGATACTTATGCGACGTTATTTTTGGTCAAAATTCAGCAATTTTGGAACGAACTTCGCTGCCACACGTTTCATGCCCAAAATTTCCAAAAAGATTGCAGGGCATGAGCTAAGCGATATGCCGACATCCTCTACAACTTCTCTAATTGTGATTCGACGATTCTCCATTACAATTTTCTTCACTTTTTCAACATTTTCATTGGTTGTTGATGTGTTGGGACGTCCAGAGCGAGCGTCGTCATTCACATCTTCTCGAGCTTCTGTGAAGCCTGACTCAGAGTACTCTCACCGTATGCCACTGTCAACATTTCAAGTGTTTTCGAGTACTTTCTTCAATTTTTTACACAAAATTTGATGCAACTTCTTTGATCCTTTTTTTCGATAGCAGAAAATCGCCGAACACGCAAAACACTTATTTATGCCTCTCACAAACGAACTAAACTTGTTATATGGATAAACCCGTCAACATATCTTCGAGACGAGTGATCAACATAAAAAAAATAATAATAATCGAAAGTCGAAGGTATGTAGCCCGTGAAATTTGAAAATTTTCCTTATTTTTTGAACACACCTCGTATAACGAAGATCATCAAAGTCGAAGAGGATCGCATAAGGAAAGATTCCTATTTTGCAAGAGCTGTAAGTATACGCAGGTTTCATTCTACTTCGCCAACTGGACCAATTTTTGATTTCAGAGAGAGAACTTTCTGCTTAAATAAGATATAGCTGAGTAGAGTAAAATATAGCCGGCCTTGGCCGTCTGTTGTCTTACTTAGATGGTATCATTTTTGGCATGTACTGCAATAGATACGGTTTTGCAGTGTAAGGCGAAGCTCACGTATTCTTCATATTTAAAAAAAAAAAAATATTCTGCTTTTGAATTCAACTAAAGGCTATAAGAGACATCTATGTATGAATTGTTTTATTAATCTAGAAATATATATATTATTGTCCTTTAAACTAAATAGAAGCCTAGCCGTTATCCTATTCCTATGGGGGAAACAAATCAGTCGTATGTACTTACAAACATATGCGGCTATTAAGGCGACACACACGCACAGACAGACACACACGCCCATTTCGTAAAATACAAAACTGTTTTCCCAGGATTCCAGGGGTTGTGGTTCTAAAATTCCACACACACACACACACGGGCAATATTTGAGAACAAAAAGGATTTCAATGGTAACAACAAACACAATTAAAAGTATTGTTTATTTGCGTTTTACAAAATCCCTTGGATTTCTCTTTATGTATTGTTTATATACCCTTGGGGTTATTAAAACGTACACTTTGTAAGTGTGGGTGAGTGTATTTGCGTGTGTGTGTGTGTATTTGTGTGTGAGTGTGTGTGTAGTTGCTATAGCGAAACATGTCATAACTAGAACAATAACGAAATCGGGCAACATATTTTGTGCATTTGGTATTGTCCATGAGCGGAATAGCTTTTGCATTTACAGATTAATAAACGAATCGATTTGAGTGAGCAGGAATAATCTTAAAATTGTGTACTCTGAAACATTGTTACTTCAACATTCCCTAAGCACTATTGCCGAATATATTTCTTCTAGCTGAGATGATATTTTGGGTGAATAAACAGAAGTGGAAATAAATTTGCCACAATTTTGCTCTTTACGCTGACTTATGACAGGGTCTTCCAAGCAAAATCTTTATTCTGAAGAATATTGAAGACTTTATTTAGCATAATTAAAAGGATTATATTTAAGCTCGTCTGATACCTTGTTACTATTTGAAACACAATTCCATTACGCCTTTGTCATAGAAATCATCGTCCCTGTTGGTGAGAAACTTCGTGAGGCACTAATTGATCGAGCTTCTCTTTTCCGTATCCAACCTGATTTTAAACAGTTTTTTTTTTTTTTTGTTTAATGTGTAGCTCCTGGACAATCGAAACAGTTTACATAACGGTCAGACTTGATGATTTCCATTATTCTATCAACATTTTCGATGATTATCCTTCCAGAGCGTGGTGTGCCTCTTTGACGTCAAATACATCGGAATCGACAAAACGAATATTGCAACCATAAACATTACTCACATTCTCAGCTTGCGTTTTCGCCTTATAAAGGGTGGCGCATAAGTAACGTTAACGACGACTATATTGAATGCGTTCTTGTGCATCGGCGTCTATGATGAATGTGTTCTTGTGCATCAATTGATTTTAACTCGTGAACCAATTGCATCTTATGTGGGAAAAGATGTAACATATTTAAAATTCTTTGCAAAGACCACCTAGGCGTTAACTCTCTAACTGCTGAGAACGTCGTCTGGTGGAAGTTTCGAGCTTTTCCTCGAACTTTTTTCGAACTGCACCAGGTTTTCCAGCACACTGAAGATCACAGACAGCCCTTCGTTGCCCAAAAGGCTGAATAATTCGGTAAATTGTTGGAGCGCCAGGAGCATTTCGAACGTAAAAGAAATTTCAATATGATCTAAATAATCGAACGCTGACTTGCAAAGTAAAATTGAACAATTTTGGTTCTTCTTCTTTGGTGCTGAGCCTTTCCATCATAAATTTCCTAAGTATTATTTAATTAATTCTGTAGAGATTCGAAGAAAAAGACTTAAACAAAAAATGTATTCACTGACCAAATCTTAACGTAACTTATGCGACACCCTATACACTCACCATATAGTCTGGACCTGGCACCAAGTGATTACCGCACATTCCAATCTGCGGCGAGTATTTTTTCTGATGAACAATTCGTCTCAAGCGGAGCTTATGAAAATCGCCTATAGAGGGCAACAAGTTATCGAACAAATCTGTGCGTATTTGGCCAGAAGCAGCCTGAATATGTTATGCAAATGTATTGGATTTGTTTTTATTACACCTTGTATTTTGTACGTTAAAACAGGGATTGAACTCATTGCTTTTTTTTTGTGAAAATCTCTTCAATGTCGTAACCTTCGAAAGAAACACAAATGCGATTTTTTAACAAAAAATCCCACAAAAAAATAAATCATTAATTGTCACGAAATGGCTTTAGTTGCAATGAAGCTACAAAACCGGTTATGTTTCCAACCCTTTAGGGGATTTGGCCGTTCATATATTTATCACTTACCTACGACATGGACCTGTATCCTTCCTCAACATGGAGTTTGCTGTAGGCTATAGCAATTAACACTCAGCAGCTACCTTGGGGGTTCCATTTCATTTTTTTGGTTTGTGGTTTGTGTGTTTCATTGCCATTTAACGGACATTGAATTGTGCCTGCCTATAATATGCACTACATAACAGTGTGGAGTTCGGTGGGTTGGCTTAATGTGCAGTTGAATCCCCCTTAAGGCTTCCTGGATTCACTTCCCACTACCCAATTTCCATTCTTTTGTGTGGCGAAGAGTACTCACAAATTCGACCCCTCCAAACTCAATGTCCATCCACTTGTTTATGGGTTGCGGTGGCATCACCACAAGATAACTCATCGTATCGTAGTGTAATATTTGAAAAATCCCATTTCCTTTGTATGTTCGTGATATGTGCGATGTGCGGTTGCAAGCTTTTTCGTTACTAGAATGAAAAACTAAAAATAACTACAAATTTTGTAAGCTATCAAAGTGGCGGATATGATGTAAAATGTACTCTGTCTTTCCCCTCACCCTTCAAACCGGGCAGCCACATTCAGTGGTAAAGAAAAGTAACCATAACATAAACTGATTAGACGGCATACAAACTAATGGGTAGCCACAATAATATCATGATTTGGAAAATGTCCTTAAACATCCATGAATAGACTCCTCAAGTGTAAAACTGTATGAGTATATGAAGTTGTATGTAATTTTTTACCAAAACGGTCGGACATGAACGTTGGGTAAACTACAGAAGAGCAGGTTGAATACTGTTCATAAGTTTCTCATGGACCGAGTGAAGTAAATTCGAATATAATAGCCGTCAAGTTGATATGTAACAAACCTAAGGCAAAAACCTCATTGAGAGCAGTTACCAGCTATTGCCATGCCGAACTGTGCAATCCATCCTAACAACTGAAGACTGCGAAAAGAATAGAAAACCGCAAATATTTATTACTTAATGGAATTGCATTTATACAATTTTCCCAAATAAAAGCAAATTAATATTGCTTTTGATTAGTGGTGTACTTTGTCTACTGAGCACAAGAAATGCCGAAAAGGCCACATTAGCAAATGAATGAAATAGACTATTTCTGGGGTTCCTTAACGTATAACAAATTAGTTACATTTAATTTTTACGCCCACAAAGACTATTAAACATCTGGGCACAGAAGACTGTTTGGAAAGTAAATGACATAATAATAATATTATGTAAGAGAATCGTTTGTATTTTATTTTTAAACAATATTTTTTGATAGGTTTCGTGGTTCTAATATATCGGGTGCCCCAACAAGAACGCAAGATTTAAATGACTGATGCAGAAATTGAATTGTTTCTCTGGCTGTATGACATGTGGCGCCGTCTTGTTGAAACCACATGCCCTCCACATTCATTTCTTCAATTCCAGGCACGACAAAACTGGTTATCATTTCACGATACCGAACACCATTGACTGTTGGCGCTTGACATGCCTCATTTTCATAACAAAAAGGTCCAATCATTCCTCCAGCCCAAAATCCACACCACACAGTGACACGTTGAGGATGCATTTGCTTCTCGTGAATCACTCGAGGGTTTTCCTCACCCCAAATGCGACAATTCTGCCTATTGACAAAGCCATCAAGATGGAAATGGGCCTCGTCACTGAAGATGATTTTATCGGCAAAATCAGCATTTTCATGTTGTCTCTCCAATACCCAATTAACGAACTCCCTTCACTGTCCATGGTCAGCTGGCTTCAGTTCTTGAATCAATTGAACTTTGTATGCATGAAGATGCAAATATTTCGTCAAAATTCGCTACATAGTGGATTTGGAGACAACAATTTGCTGAGCTCGGTGTCGAATTGAGGTGGATGGAGTTTGAGCGACATCATCACGTATAGCTGCGACTTTTACGGTCGATCGACCTGGTCGAAGGCGCGTTGTTGTCTCATCACTAACAGACCCAGTTTTGGCAAATTTATCAATTAATCTCTTTACAGTTGACTCTTTTGGAGCATTATTGTGACCCCAAATTGATCGCAATTTGCGAACTGTAGCCGCAAAACTTTCACCATTTTGGTAAAACAATTTCACAATGAGAATGCGTTGTTCATTCGCGTAGCGCTCCATTTTTACTAACCTCGTACCTTCTACTAGCAACCAATAACAATTGTTCAAATGTCAAACAATGACACTTCGAATGGCGCCAAATTTAAATCTTGCGTTTTTGTTAAGACACCCTTTATAAGACTTTTCATGACATTGGCGGTTTTTTGTAGCACAACTAGAATGATCTGATTTAGGTCAAATATAAACTGTCTTATTTGACTACTTGTTACCATTTTGAAGGTAATTTCATTATGCCTCTCTATCTCTCCCGTTTTAAATGGAAAAAATTATGAAAGTCTATTTTCACAAGTTTCTTTAAGTTGCATTTTTCTTCAGTAAAATCATTCGCTGTAGACATTCCCTTCTGTAATCATTTGAGGCCAGGTACGGTTTATAAGGTAGACGCATAAGAACCTCCCAACCAAGCTCCGTAGCTGCTAACGAGCCACTATCGATGTTTCTGGTCTGTTGCAACCTTATAAAACATATGTTTTAAGTTCCAAGGCGCCACTTAATTTAGTATTTTTATTTGAGCCATCAAAAGTAAACGATCTCGGTGAATTTGTAAACATGGAAAAAATTGATCACCGTTATGCAACTCAATATTTTCATTTCAGTCTCAATATTAAAACCAAGCTAGATTCTACTCTGGGAAAGTCTGCTCCTTCGTTTACGACTGAAAAATATTGGAAAGCAGAGCTCAAACGAGGCCGTACGAGCTGTCAAGGCGAACATCGTTTTGGTTGACCAATGGCTTCCACCCCAGACAAGATTAAGAAAGTCCACAAAATGGTATTGGATGGAAATTAAAATGTTGTTTCATCAAGACTTTGCTTTAGTTCACTCATTCACTATTGCGATGGCCAAAATTAACGAATTAAAGTTCTCACATAAAACTCGTGGGGTTTTTTCTAAAAAAACGTTCAATTCGATTTTTCACTTCTCTGTCGTTTTCGAAATTCAAATCTTTCAAGTGCTCGCTCAGACTGCGAAATAAGTGATAGCAGGAAGGAGCGAGGTCTGCAGAGTACTGTGGGTGAGGTAAAGCTTCCCACCCAAGCTCTGATAGTTTCTGACGGGTCCGCATGGCAGTGTGAGGCCTTGGTGAGAGAGTGAGTAACCCACACATCGAGATTACTTACAAGCCCGAGTTCTTTTATGACCCCCTGAATGTTCAGACGGATTATTTTTATTATTTCAGCTATTTTTAATAATAATAATAATTAAATCTCTCACCTCCTTGGAAACAAATTCTTTTGGTCGTCCTGATCTTTTAAACCTTTTCTGAGCCGTTTTTTCTTTTCGGAAATAATACAGCATAATACTCGTATGCCTAAAGTGCTCTCTTTCGATCATTTTTTCCCACTTTTTCAAACTAAAACGCTATAACCACTCACGACTAGAGCGAGAAGACCAGTAGACGATAGCGAACAGTTTAGAGAAGGGGTGGGACGAAGTTATGATAGTGTTTGAGAAACTCTACGTCATGAGAAGTGACGTATGGTGAACTAACGAATTAACCGAACGAACTTTCCGAACAACCCAATATTTAATTGTGGCCGACCGTGGCGCGATGCTTAGTGCACGCGACTATTGTTTGCATGATCACGGGTTCAATCCAGCATACAGCCTGCCATCATTATTTCAGTGGCGGTCACCTTGATGTGTCTATGGCTTGATGTGGGGTAGTCCAGTAATCGAAAAGTATAGTAGATGCTTTTCAAGCTGTGACGTTCGGAATCGTCGTTAATCTATAGGTCTGTAGGTTGAGTGAGTCTAAAAATTGAATGCGTTAAAGCTCATTGAATGTGAGAAGCTCTCCCATGTCTCATTCATGAGTTGCAAGGGATTTTGTTTGTTTATAATTTAGCTGTTCATTATTGTGCATTAGTTCAGAGCATATGTTTATAAGATATTATCTTTATACTACTATCCCCCCACATTTTGCACTAAAATTATGTTAAGCAAGGGTATAAATAAATCAGTTCCCCACACTGGCATTTCTGTGCAGGTTCGTAGATATATTAAGTATAATACGATCAAGTTTTTGCCATTTACTTTATGATAAACTAGTGCTCTTTTAACGCTGCTTTGAGCCTCAAATGTAATATTTGTCAAAATTTTATAAAAGATACGAGCTTGTACTATATCCACGGCGCTACGAACCGCAAAAAAGTGTAGAAAGAAACAGTGCTTTACACCCGTCGAAGTTATGGCGACTGTCTCTTTTTGCGCATATCCAATTGCAAAGTTTTCAAAACGTCGTTGCATGATATCTCGATAACTGTGATGCCATGTACCAAAACCAAACACCAATAATATTTTCAAAAGGATTTTGCTATCTGCATCTATAAGAGTTAGTAAAATATTGACTTGAAAATATCCTGAAATCAATCATGTCTCGAATTTTCGTCAGTGAGCGATCAAACAAACAGTATCCGAATCTGCGGATTAAGTTTTCTGGGAAATAATATTCGAATATCCGGGAAGGCGAGAGCCAATCTGTAGCAAACTTAGTATTGGAATCTGCAAATTAAAATTTGTTGCAAATAACATTCAATATCTTCTTTTTTTTTTGTGTAAGTGATCGCTATGTATGATTTTTGTGAGTTTCCTTTGTGATCATACAAACATAGTCGGTGTTTTATTATGATATATAAAATTTAAAATAGAAATGTACTCTAAGCTGTTTTTTTTTTCTTGTTTTCTTTCAGGTAAGCAATACGCCTTAATTTGATGAAGTTTTTGTAAGTACGAAATTGTTAAAAGTTTATAACATAAAACTGTAGTTATATTAGCGTATTTCATCCTCTATTTATTTCAACATTATTGCGAATAGAGATGGATGTTAAATTGTCAGACATCAATTCCTCTCTTTATGGCGATTGACTTTAATCAGAATCCATTCTCCAATTTACTTTGATTTGTCTACTATGGTTTATTTAAAAAATGAAAATAACTCTGTAATTTTGAGTAATCAAAAATATAAATATATCTATAGCCTGGGTTTATTTTTATGGCTTAAAATAAATGGTGGCAAATTTTTGGATTTCGAAATAAATTGCATTGGTGTTAGGAAAAAAGAGCATTCGGTTGGTAAATGTTGTATTATTCGGTTCATTTTGAAATTATTTTTTTAAAATGAACATAATTATATAGGTATGGTTATATCAGAAGCATTATGAACCCAGAAAGACAGATAGATGTAACAAGACTTTCCATAAAAAACGAACTGCAAGTGCTTCGATCTTCTGCCGTCCTTCTCCTGATGCTTTCAATCGAATTTTAGTTGACCTCCTTTGTTCCGCTCATCTGGTTCAATCGAAGATTTTTCAGGAGAATTTTGGTCCTTCCACACAATATGACGCAGCCACGGCAACTCCTGTGTTTTGATACGATTGATCGCGCCGATGTCGGCATACGTACAATTTTTCCAGCTGCAAGCAGTGAAATAATAATACTGTACTTTCTGTGACTATGATTTTATTGAAATTTATGAAGAATTGATATCGTAAAAGAAAACTGGGACTGTTTGCGGCGACACGAAATATCGAAAAAAAATGAAACAAAAGCATAAATAAAAAGAAAATAAAGGAAAAATGGTGGAAATTATAAAATTAACTTTTAATTAATCATTTTTTTTCACTTTTTCGCCTAAACACAATGTATATACATATATATGTATATTTGGTCAAAATAATAAGTACACCCTATATTTTTTTAATCGCTCGTAGACGAAAATTTATTTAAATTTATTAAAAAAAATATTTAAATTTAAAAAGAACAAAACACATTTTAATTTCTTTTGTTATAACATTAGAAATGAAATTAGTATAACAAAAAACAAAAATTAAATCCGTATTTCTTCAAAAAGTAAGAAATTAATCAAAAAACATTGGACAAAATAATAAGTATATTTAGTTAAAACAAGCAAAAAAAGAAAAATTCCAAGTTTTTTTTTGCTAAATTGGCTGAGTTTCGTTAAAAGCCAGTGTATCCACCTTTATTTTCAATTATTTTATTGACTCTTTTTGGCATAAGTTTCTACTGCCATTTCATACCAAGTTTTTTAAACAAAATTCCATAACTGATGATTATTTTTAACAACCTCCTTTCCAATTCTTTGTTTCAACTCTCCCCAAAGGTTTTCAGTTGGATTGAAGTCCGGAGATTGACTTGGCCAGTCAAGAAGGGCAAACGTTATTATCTTGGAACCAATCCTTTACCAACTTAGAAGTAGAAGCTTCGGATCGTTATCCTGCTGGAATGTCCATCATGCCCGTATGCCTCTTATACTTTCCACAGCATAGTTCAAAATCCTATTTTCCAAGATATCTTTGTAATGGAATCCGGTCATAGTGTCGGTAATTCGATGTATCGGACCGACTCCATACCACGAGAATCAACCCCAGACCATAATATTGCCGTCCCCGTGCTTAATCGTCTTCTTTGTAAAGCGAACATGGAATTCCTTACCCTTATGTCGTCGAACATTCCGGGCACAGTCGTTTCCAAATACATTAATTTTTCTCTCATCGCTCCACAAAATGTTTCGCCATTTTTGTTCATCGACTCCTCCTGACCAATTGGAATGACTTCTTGCAAACGCCAATCTAGCCTTTAAATTTTTTTTGTCTAAGCGGAGGAACTCTTCTGGCTATCCGTCCTGGTAAGTGTGCTTCTTGTAGTCTACGACGAACCGTTCGCGATGAAATTTCATTTCCAATTTCTGCTGAAATCGCTCTTGAAGACACAAACGGGTCCTACTTCGCAAGCGTTACAATACGGATATCTGTTGTTGTTGAAGTTTTTCTGGGTTTTCGGCGAGTTTCAACGAGCATTTTAGGCTTTAAAGCATTTTGTAAAAAAAATAGTGACCGATTTTATAGCTTTTGAAGAACGAAGACTTTGGCCACTTTCTCTTAGTCTTGAAACAGTTTGTCTCTCCTCCGGAGAACAATGACTTTTTCGATATTTTGTTATGAATAAAGATAAACAACAGTAAAATAATTAGACTTTCCAAGAAGACTACAGCAGACTGCGAAAATATTAAAGAATTGAACAATGTATTTATTATTTTGACCAGGTACTGAAATCACACCTGAACAAAACTAACTCACAATGGCCCCAGTTGTGTTTTTACTTTTAAAGGCATTACCATATTAAAGTTATTTGAATAGAAAAGTATTGCCATGTTTACTTGCCGTTAAAGTAACTAAAATTAAACATAAAACAAAAATAGGTAGGTGTACTTATTTTTTCGACCATATGTGTATGTGGGCGTATAACTTATTCCAAAGATAATATATTCTATTGATATTAACACACAATATGAAATTCTGGCTATTATATCGTCTTAAGATTTGCATATTCTACAGTTTTCATACAGTCAATTCTGGTCCGTTGCCACAGCTATGCGCTGATTTAACCAAAAAAAACCGCAACACAATCATAAACTTTGCATACTAATGAATTTGTTGCTTCTCTTATCATTGTGTGTGTGTGTGTGTGTGTGTGTGATTGCGATATGTGCGGTTTAGCCTGAACAGCCAGAGAACAATAAGAGATTGCGGCGACGTTGGTGGTTGGCCGAAGCCAAGATATCTTATCGCTTAGGTGACATTCTCTGAATTGCTTCTATTCAATTGTTTTTTCTTGTATTTGTTTTTGTCTGCTTACTTTGCACTTCCGTTTCCTGTGCTCAAAATTACGGCGAAAAAGTTTCTTTTATTTGAATTTTATGCGGCGCGACAAACAATGCAAATAAACTGAATACTAACAAAAATGAATGAAAGGAAATAAAATGATGAAGCGAAAGGAGAGAGTTCGTCCGTGGTGACTTTGATTTATTCCTTAAATTTGAAAGTTGATTAAAATATGTAAGTTTAGGAGGTGATTGTCTCAAAATTAATTAACTAACGTCCAATATGTTCGATATTGCTTATCGCCTTAAATGAACTTTGTAAAATTGAAAAAAATTCTAAATGATTCTCATTCTGACTGCTCCGTTTTTTGACGATTTTTGATTAATACTAGCCGACCCGGCAAACGTTGCTTTGCCTTCAAATTTTATTTTTATTGGAAATGTTTCATGCCAATCGGTCTATCATAATAAGAAACGATTATATTTGCAGAAGAACTTAAAATATGTTCACTCAACCGAAATACAAAATTCTGTTTAAATACCGTTAGCAGGAGCAGAAATAATTGTTTTTTAATTTGTGGTTTGTATAGGAGATACCACTCCCCATTGTCCAATCCCGCCCATATTTGCAGCAGCACTTAAGATATGTACACCAAACCGATGTACCAAATTTTGTTCAAATACCGTAAACAGGAGCAGAAATATTAGATATTTAATTTATGGTTTGTATGGGAGGTACCACGCCCCATTGTCCAATCCTGCCCATATTTGCAGCAGAACTTACAATATGTAAACCAAACTTATATACCAAATTTTGTTCACATACTGTTAGCCGGAGCAGAAATAATGGATTTTTAATTTGTGGTTTGTATGGGAGGTACCACTCCCCATTGTCCAATCCCGTCCATATTTGCAGTAGCACTTAAGATATGTACACCAAACCTATGCACCAAATTTAGTTCAAATACCGTAAGCAGGAGCAGAAATAATTGATTTTTAATTTTTTGTTTGTATGGGAGGTACCACGCCCCTTTGTCCAATTGGATCGAATTGGAAATCTAAACCATCCCGGGCACCACCCAGACGCATATACAAAAATTTATGCAAAGCGGTCCAGCCGTTCTGGAGTTTTAAGCATCGGAACAAACCACGATTCATTTTTATATATATAGATTTGTTAACAAAATGTAATATAAAAAAATCTATTTGAAATCGACAAGATATAAGGATTTTGATGCCTCAAAATTTACATTTAAATAGGAAAAATGGATAATTTTTCGGCTTCAAGTAAAGTTAAATAAAACGCACCTAAAACAATGATTTCGATGAAACTTTTATTGCATTATAATGCTTGGATCATGCCGTTATGTACGAAATACAATATCATTTAAATGACATTCTCCGGATTGCTTGAAGCAGTAGATTCCTTTGAGGAGGTTTTTGAACACTTTTTAGCACAATTCCTTGATGATAGCTTGACGACTGTCATTAACGTAGCCCCAAACTATCGGCGTCAAATGGCATGATCTTAAAGAAAAAATCGGTCGTGTTGTGGTGCTCGTGGCGCTGTCTTGTTGAAACCACATCTCGCCTAGGTCATAATCGTTAATTGCAGACCAAAAAAAAATCGGTTATCGTACAGCCGTAGCGCTCTGAATTGACGGTAATGGTTCCTCCAGTATCATTTTCGAGAAACAAATACGCTCCAGTGACACCTCCAACCCATAATACACACCAAACAGTCACTTTTTCCGGGTGCAATAGTTTTCCACACAATCACTTCGGAGTTCTCTGAGCCCCATATGCGACAATTTTGCTTATTAATTTAACCACCGAGTAGAAAATGAGCTACATACATCGCTGAAGACAATTTTTTTCGATTGAAAGCCCAGGTTTGAGTCACCACATTTGCAGTAGATTTTAATTATATGTATTTTTACACGTCGTTCCTCGGTTGTAAAATGATCTGTGTCCTTAAATGGCAAATATTTCACTAAATAAATACCACTTCAGATGACAGGTATTTAACAGCTGACAGTCTTGCCAGTCCTATGCTAGAAAAAAGTCCTATGCTGACAGTCAGCTGACAGCTGACAGTCTTGCCAGTCCTATGCTAGAAAAAAGTCCTATGCTAGAAAGAACCAAACACTCGATACTGAAGTTCATTTTTTTTTGTTCTTTGTTTTTTGCTAGCAAAGATTTAAGATTTGAAGCCTGCCTACATATACTTTTCTATAAAGATGATTTCTTGAAATACTATTTCAACAATTTGTTTTAAATTTTTTTCTTAATGCCATATGTGAACATAAATCATATATGTAATTTATTAGCGTAAACCTAAAAGTTGAGTTTATTCTCTTGAAACATTTGTAGCGTAAAATGGTGTGCCAAGTTTGGCAATTTACCTTAATGAATTATTGGATAAAGTTGATTGCCGTTAAGTAAAAGTTCGGCGCTAATTTTAATAATGAATGTGTGGATGTGCATTAGAAGTCTTTAGTTCAATAATGTGTGTAATTAATGTATTACATGCGCAACTAAGTTTTCGCTGCTTTTTTTTATAAAAAATCAAATTTATCATGAAAACATGTTTACAAATGATTCATTGAAAGTATTGCCCATCGCTAGCTACTACTTTTTTCCATCTTTCTGCCAAAGCTGGAATTCCTTCACTATAAAACTGTTTATCTTTTGAGATTATCCACGAATATAGCCATTTGAGTGGAATTGCTGGCCAGGCAGACCGCGTGCGATCGTACGGAACAAGTGATAATCGGACGGCGCCATATCTGAAGAATACGGCGGATCGGGAAGGACTTCCCATTTCAGCGTTTCCAGGTAGATTTAAACGGGCTTGGCCACGTGAGGTCGATCATTGTCATACCAAACAATCACTTTTTCGCGCCCCTCCACCTATTGTGGGCATTTCCCGCGCAAAATTCGGCTAAGTCGCATTAACTAAAGTCGACACCGATCCCCAGTGATGGTTTCGCTTGGTTTCAACAGCTCGTAATGAATAACATCGATCTGATCCCACCACATACAGAGCATAATGTTTCGTGAATATTCGACCGAGGCGACGACGTAGAAGCATGACCGGGTAGCCCCCATGACTTTCTTTTCCTTGGATTGCTGTAATGAATCTATTTTTTATCACTCGTTACAATACGATGAAGAAAACCCTTCCTTTTTTGTCACTGAAGCAGTTGTTCACAGGCGAAAAAACGGCGCTGAACGTCTCTTGGCTTCAACTCATAAGGAATCCAAGTTCCCTGCTTTTGAATCATTCCACACGCATGCAATCGCTTAGAAATGGCTTGGCGGGTAACTCTTAATACTGAAGCAAGCTATACTTGCGTTTGACATGGATTTCCATCAAGCAATTCCGTCAATTCAGTGTCTTCGAAGGTTTTTTGTCTACCCTCACGCAAAAATCACCGTCTTTAAAGCGACGAAACAAATCTCGTCACGTAGTTTTACGTCAAGCAGCATCTCCGTAAACGTTTTGAACCACTTGATGAACTTCAGCCGCCGATTTAAAGAAAAATTTCAATACTTCCCGCATATGATGATAATTTGGCATAAAATCATATATATTCACACAACCAAAAGAATATAACGTCAAATGAAAATCACTATTGTGTCGATGCGGTATGTTTATCATACGCCCAAGATTGGCTCATGACGGTTAGGTTATAGCAGAATCGACTAACACTTACAGCTGGCGCTATCTATTGCTAAACAGCGGGGACTTAGTTGCGCACCTATAACCTATTTCCTTAGGTGACGACGATATTATATATTACCTAAATAATTTAATCTTTTGTACTTCTTCCCCAGTTCGCCCCATCAAGTATTGGCAGTATTTCAGAGGACTTTTGGTCGATTATTTTTCAAGCAAAACTTGTATGAGATGCCATTAAAAACAATTTAAAAAAATACATTTTAAAATCTTAACGTTGAAGTAATTTGTACTTCTTTAAAAATGCTTTTTGTAAGCAAGTGCTGGGGAGTGATCAATAAGACACAAAATAATTATTAAAAGATTTTAGTTCTCGTTCCGTATCCTATTTTATGTTTTCTTCGAGTTTTGGAGAACAAAAAAAAAAATGTTTGCCTGGGCCACATCAAGTGAATGGCGTGTGATTATTCTATGACATTTGCTAAACTTTTGTCCACAAAAATTTTCACAATGGTAGCCCGGCAAGATGGTTAGTTAATGTCACGGAAGGCCACATATCGCACCCTAAATACAAAAGGGGCACAACTCAAAATTCTCCATTATTCAGTAGAGGCAAAAAACCGTTTATGTAAAAATGGTTGCAATATTTAAAGAAAATATTGTTCCATTATGAAAAAATACAATATTGAAGAAGGTTCTGCTATATTTTTTTCAATTTTATATTATGTTTGCGAAAATAAAACAAAATTTTGATTTATGACTCTTTATAAAATTATAAAATTTACGACTTTCACGATTATTTAATCAAAGAAGGCACATAAATAAATAATACTGTTAATTGAACTCATTTTTTACAACAAAAGACGCACAATGCAAAATAATATACCACGAAATTTATCACTTTTTACAGTGATAGAGGCAGAAATGAAAAAAAAACTCTTTATGTGTAATAAAAGTAATCAGTCGTTATTGAGCACGTAAACGCAACTAAAAATAATTCTCTTTAGTTGATCGTGCAGAAGCAACACACTTGACATCAAAATAGACATAACGGCATTTTTCCAGTTAAAGAAGATAGTGATGAGACGGAAATTTTTATAGTAGTTAGAGATGTGTAATGTGAATCAGTTTATGGGAAAAAGTAGATTTTGACAATTTTTGAGTTGTGCCCCTTTTGTATTTAGGGTGCGATATATGTCCTTTTTCTCTCCTAAATACCGCATAACGCCCAGATGGCGTTCTTCATTTACCGTCTGGCCTTCTGGCAGGAGTGCCGAGTGCTGCATAGCAGAGACTTTGAACTTTTTTTCATATTTGGCTTAGTTGGCAGTCGCCATTCTGAAGGTTGTTGACTGGTTTTGCATGACTAACATTATGCAAACATTATGGGTTGTCCATTTAGTGGTTTCAAAACCGCTGGTCTGCCAAGCTGTCAAGTAGCTGTCACCTGAGGTGTTATTTATTTAGTGAAAGGATTGCGATTCCGACGAATCATAGTTAAAAATAGTTAAAATTTATTACAAAATGTTGATTCAAACGAGGTTACTTTCCGTGCATTACGGCGTGGTTATGGCCGTCATAATCGACCTAATGTGCAAGAAATTGGCAAGATTATAAAGATATTTGAAGAGACTGGAACCCTGTACATCATCGCAATGTAGGCACGGCCGAAAATATCGCTTCGTTAGTGAAAGTGTAGCGGATAATCCCAATTTATCACTTCCATGGCGTTCGCAGCAATTGGGCCTATCTTGCGGCTCATTATGGCAATTAAAGCCGGCTGGCCATCGGCCGATTGGGTGCTACATCAACAGGCTTTCAATGCTGATTTTTCGAACAAAATTTCCTTTAGCGATGAAGCTCATTTCTTACTCGGTGTAGAACCCAGAAGTGATTATTGAGAAACCATTGCATCCGGAAAAAGTGACTGCTTGCTGCGCATTATGGTCTGGAGGTATCATTGGGTCGTATTTTTTCGAAAATGACTCTGGAGGAATCATTGCCGTAAATTCAGAGCACCTTTTTTGGCATGCAATTGAAGATTATTAACTGGACTGTATTTGGTTTGAACAAGACGGCGCTATAAGCGACACAATAAGGCAGATTTTGGCTTTATTACATTGGAGGTTCCTAAGAAACGTAACTTCACGTTTTGGCGACGTCAGTTGGCCACTAAGATCATGCGATTTGACTCCGTAAGACTTTTTTAGTGGTCCTACTTTAAAGATCGTGTTTACGCGGATGATCCCCAAGCGTTAGAGCATTTGAAAACCAACATTCGTCAAGTTATAGCCGAGATATTGCCCGAAATGTGCGAGAAAGTGCACAAAAACTATCTCAAAAGGACTTACTGCTGCAACCAATCCATAGGTGTTCATTTTAAAGGTATTGTATTTCGTACGTATTGACAAGGTCCAAGCATTATAATGAAATAAAAGTTCCATCGAAATCATAGCCTTATGTTTGTTTTATTTAGCTTTACTTTTGTAACCGAAAAATGGATAACCCGATATATCTACCAGCCGTAGCGTGTTTTATGAAAATGAAGTCGGAGTATAACCACTGTAGCAGGTCTTAAACAATCTTTACTCGATTGAATTTTGGGAAAAAATGCAGGTCTTTGGGAACCAGTTGACCGGCTACGCATTTTATAAACAAACAACTGTGTAAAACATGGTGCAAACCGATTCATGAGAGACGGAGGTTTCAACGGTTATCGCTCCCAAACTTAAACAATGATTTACAGTCATCATTTCCATTACTGATGTTAACTTCAGTTGCATTTGCAGCTGATGACCGAACAGAGTGGGGCAAATTTTCCATCCCATCGCATTTGGTTGCATTTGTTTTTGATCAAATCGATTCACCGTAAATGTTCTAAAACATTTACAACGAGTTGGCACACGAAATTCCATTCGCAGTAAGAAGTTGAAACAACTACTTTGTTTGGTATTTGTACCAGTTGCAAGAAAGTAAAATACGCTTAAGGTGAACTGATAAAATCGAGCACCGCAAACTAACTAAATGATAAATCGAGTCCAAACTCCGCGCCAGTGTAGGCAACTTACCATCAAAAATCGTTTTGAAAATCCCTGCAAATAGACTTTTTAAACGATGAATTCATGGCATTTGTGAGACACAATCTAAAAAAAAATCGAATTATAATTTTACGCAACATTCCGGTGTATTTACTTTGACTGTTCAAAAGAACTTTAAGCAAAATTCCTCAGATGTTCAGAACTACGTTTCCATTCCGTGGTTTATTAGAAAGCAATAAATAAGCGATTTTGACACTCTTCTTGTTCGGTATTTTTACAAATGTATGCAAGAAGTTGTCAGAGAGAAACACATTTTCAAGAAATAATCGTAGAATTACATTCTTTGGACAGAAAAAATTTTGCATCTTATACTTAATATGACAAACTTTTTTCCAAAAATTAAACACATATCCTATATCTCCTTAAATGTCACTAAAGCCTCTGAACACGTTTTATATCACCAACTTCATACTACACTGAAAGCTGAATTCGTCATTGAAATGCAAACATTTTGATTCGACAAATCGCCAAGGAATAAGTCAACACAACATTTATGAATATGTAGGCTTGCTTACCTCCTCAACAGATGTGAAACTTAGCAAGAGTCTCCTTTTGTTGCCTGTTCAAAATTAGTACACGAATACAATTGTAGAATGTAAATTTTATTAGTATTCGAATTTTCATTACAATCCAACAATGCTCAATTTCTATTTACAAAATGTTCAGTTTGCAAAATTCAATGTGAGAGTTGTGAAAAGACTCTCATGAATAGGATTTCTCAAGTTAATACTCTTAATTGAATTTATCTAACCAAAGTTCTATTATTCTTCATGTTGTATTTGTATGGCTGGCTTTGTAATCATATAGGTATACCCAATAGATCTATACGATAGGGTGGCATATTTTTCATTATTTTAGTTTACATAAATTATCAAGCAATACTGTGACGTATAATGTTCATCATTACTTATGGTTTTTATAAAGTCCGAAAAAGTTTATACTCGCCAAAGAAAGTTAATAATTGAAAACCGTTACCACTTTTCCATACAGACTTTTCAACACAAAGCATCTTTACTCATATAGCACCTAGAATCGACAATTGTATGTATAGGGTGGCGCATAAGCAACGTTAAGATCTGATCAGTAAATACATTTTTTGTTTGTCTTTTTTTTTCGTCTCCTTACAGAAGTAACTAAATAATACTTAGGAAATTTATAATGGAAAGGCTCAGCACAGAACAGAGGACCAAAGTTGTTCAATTTTACTTTGAAAGCCAGCATTCGGTTACTCAAATCATATCCAACAATTTACCGATTGGTTCAGCGTTTTGGGCAACAAGGGGCTGTCTGTAATCTTCAGACACACATGCCGAAACTTCCACCAGGTGACGTTCTCAGCAGTTAGAGATGTCTAGGCGGTCTTTGCAAAGAATTTTACATATGTTACATCTTTTCCCATATAAGATGCAATTGGTTTACGAGTTAAAGCCAAATGATGCACAAGAACGCATTCAATATAGTTGCTGTTATCGTTACTTATGCGCCACCCTATATAATGTTCCGCATACAGGAAGGAAATTCAAGCGCTTCCGTCTTATGCATTCTTTCTCCAATCGATCACACCAATTTGGACAAGGTAATCGCTGTATTTCGATGCGATTGGCCAAGCCGATGTCTGCACGCAGATAATACAGACCCGGATTCATAAACTGTCTATAGTTTCCATTAACGATAATGAGTTCATATGTACATATATCTTTTGAAGTATTTTTCTCGCAAACACTTTCAAGAACTCATTCATTAGCTTGCATTATAAGTGATGATTCCACATTGTACACCGATGCACGTAGAACCAACGCCAGGTTGGTGCAGAGAGGACTTTGTCGTTCAAACGGCTGCTAAGACCATAATTAGATCTGTTTGCAAACAATGCTCCTACATCCTCCTCATTTACTCGTTTACTACCAAACCTACTTTCTTTTATCTCTTTACAATGATTGGGAAGATTGCAGTAACATTCTGTTAACGTTTTAGGATGTTAAAGAAACAAGCGATGCTCCTACCTCCTCCCCGAACGAGTGCCCGTCTTAGTAAATACCTTTGTTTTAACTTCGTTTGCCACCAAACCTACTTTCGTTTATCTCTTCTCAATGATCGGGAAGATTGCAGTAACATTTTGTTAACGTTTTAGAATGTTGACGAAACAGGCGTTTTCCTGATAGAATACAAATCGCTTGTTAAGCCCATAATTAGAACCGTTTGCAAACCATGCTTCTACCTCCTTCCCGAACGAGTGTTCGTCTTAATTAATACCTTTCTTTTAACTTCGTTTACCACCAAACCTACTTTCGTTAAACTTTTCTGAATGATTGGGAAGGTGGCAGTAACATTTTGTTAACATTTAAGATGTTGATGAAACAGGCATTTTCCTGATAGAATACAAATCGCTTACTAAGCCCATAATTAGATCCGTTTGCAAACAATGCTTCTACCTCCTCCCCGAACGAGTGCAAGTCTTAATAAAGACCTTAGTTTTAGCTTCGTTTACCACCAAACCTACTTTTGTTTACCTTTTCTGAATGATTGGGAAGGTGGCAATAACATTTTGTTAGCGTTTTAGGATGTTGACGAAACAGGTGTTTTCCTGATAGAATACAAATCGCTTGCTAAGCTCATAATTAGATCCGTTTGAAAATAATGCTTCTACCTCCTCCTCGAACGATTGCTCGTCTTGATAAATTCTTTTGTTTTGTAACTTCGTTCACAAACAGACCTACTTTTGTTTACCTCTTCTGAATGATTGGGAAGATTTCAATAATATCTCAGAGTGTTGAAGAAACAGACGATTTCCCTATAGAATACAAATCGCTTGCTAAGCCGATAATTAGACCAGTTTGCAAACATTACTCCTACCTTCTCCCCGAACGAGTGTCTGTCTTAATAAATTCCTTTGTTTTAACTTCGTTTACCAACAGACCTACTTCTGTTTACCTCTTCTGAATGATTGAGAAGGTTGCAGTAACATTTTGTTAACATTTCAGAACGTTGAAGAAACAGGCAATTTCCTGATAGAATACAATTTTTCTCCCGTTGTCAGCTTTGGGCGATTGTTTCTTTTAATTGTTTAATTGTCTTTTAGTTGTTTAATTGTCTTTTAGTTGTTTAATTGTCTTTTAATTGTTGATAATACTAGTCCGAATTAAGAGTTTCGTCTTAGGAGAGCAGATATATGTAGGCGAATCCCTCTGCCAATGCTACTAACCACATAGAGAAACCTTCCTGATTATCAATTCTGCCTTAGCTTTTATTTGTGCCCATCTCACCGCAATTCAACCACGACAGATTTCACTTAACTTCGTCGCAAGTGAAGAATTTTTTATCACTGGTCACCATCTACTTCATAAATGAGTCGATTTTGTTGCGATTCTACAGTGTTGCACAGATGTAAATTCAGTCCATGAGGTTTTTCTTTGCATTACACTGGAGCTGCTTTTTGTATCCAAGTTGTTTCAAACGATTTTTGTCCAATGCTCAGCTTCTATGTTGTCGAAGCATTGCTCACATGACGGTCTCACACGAATATTTCCCTTGTTTTGCCAACATTTTCGACAATTGGCCTTCTAGAGCGTGTTGCATCTTTGACACCAAGATTAATAGAACATCATCGATGAAACCAAAACTGCGCCCATATTTTCAACGGGTTGGCATGCGTTGTTGGCCTCTATTGGCGTATTTTCTCTATGCTGATGTTCATCTTTGACGTGCGCTCAAGCAATACTGAGTCAGGCAATCGCAAAACTCTGTAAGTATTTGTTTGAGTAAGAAATCTTTTCTTTCCAACGCCATCTAGCGTAACCAAACTTGTAAATACAAGGAGAGATACAGATTACTAAAGCCATGTATTGCCAAAAAAAAAAAATTCGTTCTCTACATTTTTGCCCTATCAAATGATGTCTCCATTTCTTCTGATGAAAGCATAATAATATTTTCAGAGACGATGACAATTTATGTGCAAGTTTGTTTTGTTATTAAATTTGAAAAGTTATCATAAAATTAGTACCTAATAAATCTTTTAATCGAAATTATTTTCGATGTTATGTTCATGAACATTAACAACTTTTCTTTACCTTCCTTTGGTCGAAACCTATAATTGGCAATTTCTACACCTTACATGAAATCTATTTCGGGCAGCATCCATACAAATTATCAACATCAAGTGAGTCGCATCATTTATTTAATTTTGTTTTTGATATGCATAAGGTGGACTCGAATTTCGTCTTAGAACATAGTGCCACCCTAATTACCTCATATGAACTTGAGCATATGTTTATCGAAAACTGTAATACATTATTAATGTAATTATGGAAAATATTTTCATAACTAATCTTTTATTATCAAAAATTATATATTGTATATGGTCGTGTATGGAAATGGGGCATAACGCAGCTACTACCATTACAATGGTTGGAAGTGAGAGGATTGATAACATCAGATGAGATGATTTATTCCTTTGCTGTAGAGATAATGAGTTTTAATTCAGCTCTGTTGAACCTCAGAGCGTTATTCTGTTATCCAT
The DNA here is from genome assembly GCA_019455685.1 of Philornis downsi. Lineage (NCBI taxonomy): Eukaryota > Metazoa > Arthropoda > Insecta > Diptera > Muscidae > Philornis > Philornis downsi. The sequence continues at coordinate 922,369 of JAHXMU010000274.1, read as the reverse complement.
CATCTTTCAATCACTGTCAAGTTATGAGACAGCTATATCAATTTCTTAATTTTAGAAATTAGGGAGAAGGCCAAAGATTATCAACAGCAATCGAGAAAAATTCAAGGAATGACTTCAAAGGCGCTGGAGGGCTGATCTAAATTATAAGTTTCAAAACTGGCATTTGAAAATTTTGGACACTCTATTGATTTCGTTGAACAATCAGTATTGGAACTGTAGAAATATTTTTAGACCATTGAAGTATAATATGGGATAGTGGTGTCGATTTGGCAGGACATATATAAACTGGCGGCAGAGTATTGTTATCTTGAAATTTCTCAATCTCTGTACCTGTACCTATTCCTTTTAGCACAGTTTTTCTTCAAAGTGATCCCAGGATTTAGCTCAAAAAAATAGTTATACTAGATTTCTTAAGTTGCTTCAGCTAATGCCGGCCTAGTTTTCCGCAATTTTTACATAATTAACTAATCGGCCACCTCGAGAACTTTGTGAATGAAAGAGGCAATATGAAGCTGCCTGGCCATTCTTCACACAGCTACTTTTGCTATTTTTAATTGATGTTGATAAAAAGAAGAGTCAACCTAGCATGGTTGCTGATATGTGTTTTCGCCTCTAGAAAAATGATAATTATTCTAAAAGTTTTCAACAATTGTATGATTTATGCGATAATTAAAACCGATAAACGGCGACTTTAAATGGAAGGGGTCATATTAATTCATATGGTTTTTTAAGAAGCTGTCCAAAAATTATTGAAAGAAGTAAATTTTTATCGAAAAAATGACAAAATACGATATGCGAGGTGTGTTCAAAACATACGGCAAATTTCGCGGGCTACGTAGATTCGACTTTCGATTACTATTTCTTTTATGTTGGTACACTCGTCTCGATATAGCATTTCAAGTGTGTTGCGTATTAGGCGATTTGGTTTTTATCTCCTCAATCGTCGCAAAACGGCGTCCTTTCATGGGTCTCTTCAATCTTGGGAATAGGGAAAAGTCTCAGGGGCCCAAATTTGGTAAATACGGTGGCTGAGGCATGATAACGGTGTTGTTTTTGGCCAAATAATCTCTCACAAGCAAAGAAGAGTGAGCAGGTGCATTATTATCATGCAAAAGCCATGAATTTGCTCTCGCAATTCCGGGCGTTTTTTTCGTATTGCTTCACGCAAACGGCGCATAACTTCAAGGTAGTACTTCTTATTTATCGTACGACCTTGTGGTAAGAACTCCTGATGTACTACGCCAAGATAATTGAAGAAAACGGTGACCAAAACCTTGACATTTGATTGAACTTGGCGTGCTTTTTTTGGTCTTTTCTCTCCTGGACTCTTCCATTGGAACGATTGGGCTTTGGTTTCGATGTCATAACCACATACTGGTGATTCGCAAATTAAGCAAATCTGGATCATCGTTGACATCATTCAACAATTCCTGAGCGATGTTCATGCGACGTTGTTTTTGGTGAAAATTCAGCAATTTTGGAACGAACTCCGCTGCCACACGATTTATGCCCAAAATTTCCGAAAAGATTGCATGGCATGAGCCAACCGACATGCCAAAGGCCTCGGTTGGTTTCGATGTCATACCCATATACCCATAATTCGTCACCAGTTATGACCCTTTTAAGCAAATCTCGAGCATCGTTGACATCATTCAACAAATCCTGAGCGATGTTCATGCGACGTTGTTTTTGGTCGAAATTCAGCAATTTTGGAACGAACTTCGGTGCCACACGCTTCATGGCCAAAATTTCCGAAAATATTGCATGGCATGAGCCAACCGATATGCCAACATCCTCAGCAACTTCTCTAATTGTGATTCGACGATTATCCATAGCAATGTTTCACTTTCACAACATTTTCATTGTTTGTTAATGTGCTGGGGCGTCCAGAGCGAGTGTTGTCATTCACATCTTCTCGACCTTCTGTGAAAACCTTCTACCACTTGTAAACATTTTTTGAACTCAGAGTACTCTTACCGTATGCCACTGTCAACATTTCAAGTGGATTTGAGCACTTAATTCCATTTTTTACACAAATTTGATGCAACTTCTTTGATCCATTTTTTTCGATAGCTGAAAATCGCCGAACATGGAAAACACTTGCCTTATTTATGCCTCTCACAAATAAACTGAACATGCTATATGGATGAAACCGTCGTATCTTCGAGACGAGTGTACTAACATAACAAAAAATAATAATAATCGAAAGTCGAATGTAAGTAGCCCGCGAAATTTTAAAATGCATCTTATTTTTTTAACACACCTCGTACAATTTATGATTAGGGTTATTTTCATTTGTTCATCAATTGAATTCTGTGTACATTGGACATAGAATGGATGTTGGAAGGTCCATTTCAGCTAATACACTTTCTAAGGGAATACAAGAACTAAAGGCCTAATATTGAGTTTATATGTAGATTAAAATAAACTGGCAAAGTAGATTTCAGGGAAAAAAGTGATTTTAGTAATTTGAAATAGATATCTTTAGATTCCTTTTACTACCGCTCACTCTTTGGTACTCTTTGATACCAGATTGGACTACAATTGATGGGTCTTAAAAAACTACTAAAACAAATCCTTTTAAAGCCGTTACTTCCATTGGAGAATTTTCCATTTAAAAGATTTTCGGTCAGGCCAGGTCAGGCTTATAAAGTGAAAATAGCATTACGTTCCTTTCAAGCTACAACATTTTTTTCTCAGAGTCTGCATAGAATGAGGACTAGCTCTATCGTAACGGACAAGCTTGCCTATATGATTTATAAGTTCAGATTTTTGTCGTTTAGTATTCCATCAATCGTTGGCAATGAACCAACCACACAATTTGTGGTTTAGGTCTTTCAAAGTAAACCGCTCTGTTCAAATTGACAACATAATCTTTGAAGAAATTTGAGCTCTTATCTCGCTTAGATCAAGACTTCTTTCAGTTAAATTATTATAAAGAATCAATTTTTCACGCCCAGTGATCCAGCGTTTCCAACACGAATCGTTTTAGTTATTTTAAAACAAAGAATCGCACGTCCTTTTCTGCTTTGCTAAGTGCATTTCTCTTAGCTCATGCGGAATTTATATGTCGAATCCAACAGTCGTGTGTGACATTTTCAGTTTCTCTCTGCAACCCTCGAACAGAAAAGTATCAGTTTCTACTCGATTGCAGCTTCGATTTGATATTCATCAATCTTATTTAGTCGACCGCTCCGCTTCATACCATTTTATATGAAACGCATTGGCACTGTATTAGTTCCAAAGGCCTGAATTTTCTTCAAAAAACTTAAAGGTCGTTTAAGACATACTAAAACAACTTCATTCCGAACAACTTTCAAAAATAGTATTATAACTGGGGAAGAGACATGAATTTGAAATGTAAACCAGATAACAACCTGAATAATGTCACCTGCTAATTGAATTGAAATCCAAAAAGAAAAGGTCAAAGTCGATCAAAATGCATAACAGTTTTCACCATTTTCCTTAATTGTCCTTGTACTGTTCACTTGCAATTTTTGTCAAAAGGTTAGATGGTAAATAAAGAGTATTATCTATGCGGCATTTAAGAGAGGAAAAAAGTCAGAAAAAGGCCAGACTTGTGGATTTTGCACCACGACATCTCAACGTCTCACGGGGTTATCAGTGCCAACGAATTTCTTGCCAAAAAATGTACATTCTTGCTCATCCAATACTTGTGAAACTTGTGAGAAGCCGAAACATTTTTCGTGGTGTTGTCTTTTAAGACCCACATTTGAGACAAATTGTTCCACTGTGAAAAACGTACTCTCACAAGAACTTAATCTAACCTTGGGTGAAATGATTCTGTTTCAGAATTTTTCTAATATTTTTTTCACCCGTTCGTTAAATAAATGAAATATACAAGTCGATATTTGAAAAACGCATGCGAATTTACACACATTTATAATGGAGCGATCTAATTATGGATCTCGTTATTTAATATTAACAATAACAAATAAGATTTTCCATTGTAAAATTATGTATTATTATGCATGGAAGGAAATCGTTTCTTACACAACTATTTATTTGAAGATGCGTTTGCTTTGCGGACTGCAACTCATAGCAATGGATCGAAGCTTACTCGTTTGTAGCCTATATAAGCTGCGCTGTACTTGCTGATGGATATGTAAGCAATCGAATTGTCTAAACCTTAAACGTTATTTTCTCCTTCGCGTCTGTCCTCATCTTCTTGCTATACTCTTGGTTCATTTTTCAGGATGAACAAATTATAAGGGCCGGCCAAAGACTAGGAAATAAGAATTCAATCAGATCTATTAGGTGCCCAACTATCTTCCCGTTGTTTGCCAATAGATGGCGCCAGTTGAAACTGCTAGTCGATTCTGCCACAATCTCAATTTCATGAGTCAAGCTTAGGCATAAGAAAATCGCTATTGTGCGAGGCAGTATGTTTACCCCTCGCACAATAGCGATTTTCTTTTGACGGCATATTCCCTTGGTTGTGTGAATATGTATGATGCGGGAAGTACTGAATTTCTTCTTTCTTTCTTCAAAGAAAACGGCGGCTGAAGCTCATCAAAAGCTTAAAAATGATTACGAAAATGCTGCTTAACGTGTCGAGATTGGTTCCGTCCCTTTAAAACCGGTGATTTTGATGTTGATGACCGTTCGCGTGAAGAAAGGCAAAAAAAAAAAAACTGCGAAGACACTGAATTGACCGCATTGCTTTATGGGGATATGTGTCAAGCGGAGGTAGAACTTGCTTTAGTATTAAAAGTTACCCGCCGTTCCATTTCCAAGCGATTGCATGCGTTGGGAATCATACAAATGCGAGGAGCTCTTGGGTTCCTCACGAGTTAAAGCCAAAAGACGTTGAGCGTCGTTTCTTTGCCTGGGAACAATTGCTTCAGCAACAAAAAAGGAGGGGTAGTCTTCATCGTATTGTAACGGGTGATTACAGAAACTCAAAGAAAAGAAAGCTATGTGGGCTGACCGGTCACACTTCTACGTCGTCGCCTAGGCAAATATATTCACACTGCGAAGGTTATGATCTGTACTTGGTGGGATCAGGTCGGTCTTATTTATTACGAGCTGTTGAAACCAAGCGAAACCATCACTGGGCATCAGTATCGACTTCAAATAAAGCGATTGAGCCGAGCTGTACGCGAAAATCGCCCAAAATACGCGGAGAGGCACGAAAAAGTGATTTTTAAGCATGACAACGCTCGGCCTCACGTAGCCAAGCCCGTTAAAACCTACCTGGAAACGCTGAAAAGGGAAGTCCTATCCCCCATCCGCCATATTTTCCAGGTATTGGACTGTCCGATTATCACTTGTTCCGTTCGATGGCACATAGTCTGGCTGACCAGCAGTTCCTCTGATATGACGACATCACGGAATGGCTAGATTCCTAAATAGCCTCAAAAGATAAAACGTTTTATCGTGATGGAATTTGAGTTTTGCCAGAAAGATGGGAAAGAGTAGTAGCTAGCGATGGGCAATACTTTTAATGAATCATTTGTAAACATGTATGCGTAGTAAAGTTGCGTACTTAATATATGAACTTTTTTTGGGCAAATGGTCAATACCGCTTCAAAATTATTACACCAATTTTGACATTTTTTTTGTGTCTTTCATTTTATCTTTCAAATCTGTAGCTTATTTGCATTTATTTAATGGGTGGATTTCAAAAAATGAGAGAGAAGGTGAAATAAAACCGCCAAAGCGGGCAAGACGGTATAGGGCCAAAGCAAATCACCAAGAAGCGAAATTAAGTGACTGGGGAGCATTACTCGAAATATCCATGGTTGCTGGAACTGTGAGTGCACTGGCTCCGTCTTGTTGAAATCGCCTGTTTGTACATTTTCGGCAGGAGGAACTGTTATTCACTTAAGATGCCGGCGGCTTTTTGAAAAAAAATTTAACTCAATCACATTTCCTCATTAAACGCAGTGACTTTGAAAACATGAAATAATTCTTCTTTCGTCTTTGTGGAAGGTTATGATCCCGCTGCAACTGCAATAATCAGTCGTGAAGCTAAGTTTGCTGTAAACCTCCAATAGGCAGCTGTAACACATATGTATATGTACATCTCTTGGGGTACATGGTACGTATGATTCATTTTAGCCATATCAAACTTAAAATATATAACTCATACGCACCAGGGGACAAATATTTCTATTGTTCACCACTACCAACCATATGAAGAAAAGTGTTGAATTGAACGACTAGTTCGAATAATGAAATGTTTTTAAGCCTACTCGAGTCAACGTGTTGAGTGAGTTCTGTAGTTCAAGTGCACACTGAATAGAAATTTATTAGTTCTGCACGTTCTTAAATTACTAAATTAACTTAGTAACTTCGATTGAATATAGTTGATTCCATAACTCGAATAATTCTATCCATATTAAGTTCGACATATGCAAATTAACTTCGATTGAATACAGTTAACTCACAACTTGAATATGTTTATCCATGTTAAAAGTTCGGTTTATGGAGGCTTCTTCTTATAGTATTGACATTTACGTATATGTTGTTTTTTATTTAGTACAAAGCGGGCAACATCTACTGCTTGTATTGGGAAAAAATGCTCTAAAATCCATTATCGACCTTTTTGTATGGGATTGTTAGGAAAGTAACTTTTGATTTTTCTCACACAGATGAAGCTTTGCTAATTTTGAATTTCTTTGCCTTAACTAATAATTAAATTATAAGTTATTCCGTTACATATCTGGCATTGCAAGCTTTAATTTGTGACATTTCACAACATATTCAGTGATTAATTTGTCTTCAAATCTTTTCTATGAGGACTCAAAGGAATCGGTAGCATTTTCGCCATATTATGTTCTTTTATTATCATTGAGGCATAACAAGGTGTTTTTGACTTATGTGGTTTGAATGTCTCTTGACAGAAAGCACCGAAATTCAGTTCTAACACAGTTCATTTCACGCAGAGAAGCTGAAAGAGCCACATATTAACCCTTGTCCATCATTTGAAATGACTGGGACGCGTCAAGGAGTTCGATATTTGAGTTTCGCCTCAGCTTAATGAAATGCAATTAACAAAAAAGGATAAAAATTTACAATTTCTTGCATAAACGCAACCAAAATGATGACATTTTGAAACGCCTCCTCAGTGGAGAAGAAAAATGAATTTTTTACAACAAAAATTCTTCTGAAAGAGATTCTGAAAACTTTATCAAAGGCTGAATTGCACAAAAAAAGGATAAATTGTGAATATCGTGGAATTTTAAGCGACCGATTTATTATATCTTGAACTATTTCCTAACAACCAAAAGGCAAATTCTGAGATATCTTGTCAGCAATTGATGAGGTATTGAATGAAAAAAAAAGACATGACTTGATAAATCGTAAAAGGCGAGGACTCGCACATATTTGCAGATGCATAAATAAATATTAAAGCTTGGGTGGGTGCTGGCGCTACATCCACCTTTCAGCATTGATATGGCATCTTCGAATTTTCATTTTTGCAAATTTGTTTAAGTGGACATTTTTTCAACACATTCGAGGTCCTAAAAACTCATTTGCTTCTGTATTTTTCTTGAAAGTATCAGTCATTCTTTCAATTTTGGTTGCACGATGGCTAAAGGACGATTAACAAAATGGCATTTTCACTGTAAATTAAAACTAATTATATGAATAATAAATTCGAAATTGATTTTGAGCAAAAAAAGAACTGAAATTACTTTTTTAACACCACAACAATTTGACCAAAGAAACTAACTTCAACTTTCTGAATAAGCTCATGACCCCACTGTCATTATCGAATAAGTTCTTTTAATCACCTTTGATCATAATCATATCATAACCCATAAATCATGAAATTGATATGACTTGTTCGGAGTTGCTGCGGTCAGTAATCTCGTCATCTTCAGCTAAACTTGATGGACAAACGTCAACGTCTATTTCAAAATAATCCCCAATTACTTTTCACGAAGTTTCGGCCAAAATCTACTTTTTTCAAAAAAAAAAAAAACAAATTATTGTTTAACTTTTAAGATTAATATGTTCTAATTCTTTACGAGATATACCTCTGGCTAGAAATGGCACAAATGTTGGAAAATTGCTTTGAAAACTTTTCTTTAACAGTTTAGTGTCACAACTCTGCAAATATCATTAAACTAGTACCGGAGATTGGTCAGTAAAACAAAAAAATATTTATTTTATTCTATCAAAATTACTGTATTGCCTTAAAAGTGGACTCCATCCGGAATAATATAATTTTGCCAACGAATAATCCAATCATTGAAATATTTTTCCAACGCATTTTTCGGACAAGTCTTCAGTTCTCGACACGATTGTTCTCTCTATCTCCTGAAAATAGGTGACTTATGGTAATCTGGAAAGGGGGGAAAAAAGTCAGTCGGTTGGACGGCGGTTGAAACATTTTTCCAACGCACTTTTCGGAAATGACTTCAATTGTCGCCACGATTGTTCTCTCTCTCCCCTAAAAGTGAGTGACTTGTGGTAATCTATAAAAAAAGAGAAAAAGGTCAGCCGATCGGACGCTGGTTGTTCGAAGATATTTATTTAGGTTTTGACAGAAACTCGTTAACAATGATAGCTTCGCGAATTAGTGCGTTATCGTGGTGTAAATTCCATGGGGTTTCTTTCAACAAATCAGGTCTATTCAATGAATTTATTTTCTCAAACACCGCCTAACTCCTGAACGATTTATTGCATGATATTGTGGGAAGCGTTTCGAGTGCACAACAATAGGATAATCAAAGGGAACATTCAAGATGATGGTCTTGAATTTTGATCGATTTTGATATGGGGTTTTCAGGTGTGGCTCAGCCTCGTTGAAGCATCTTAACTCACGTGCATATCAAATTCTTAAAGCAATGTCACATCATCAGTTATAATGCGCTTTATAGATATAGGAGTGGAACTGTTTCGTTCCAACATGTTCTCAGCGACCTTTACGTTGTTGAGTTGATGAAGAAAATTTAATTCTTTTGGTACAAGTCGAGCGGCAGTGCATTTCATAGCCAAATAATCGTGAAAAATCATTTGAATTGATTCATAAGAGGCAAAAAATTCCACAGCTATTTCCCTCGAACTTAAATTGCGATTTCCAGGCACTTTTTTCCCACACTTGATTCATACCAACATCAACGGAAAAAGTTAATATCTAACCACAAAGAGATAATACTTCCACCTAATATCGCTCGATTTTCAATGCACTGTACCACTCATATGCGCGCGTTTTCTTTTTTTTGATAAATTCGATTCACCGGAAGCCTTCTGCAACATTTTCAGACATTCGGCGCACGAAATTCTATTTGTAATACAAAATTAACACGAAGTCTTAGTTCAATATTTTTTTCTATTGTAAAAAAAACAAATCACACTTAAGATGAAATAACAAAATCGAACTAAATTGCAGATCGCGTTCACGATCAGCTTTGGTATAGGGGACAATTGTGCCAAATTAGTAAAGAAAATAATTTTGGCAATTCTTTTAACAAGGTTTTGAAAAGATTTTTTTGATAAAATTTATTATAAGTATTGTAAGTATTATATTATAAATATTATAAGTACTAGCTGACCCGGCAAACGTTGTTTTGCCTTCAAAATGTTAATGTGATAAAAAAAAATTAATTGCAAAAATCTCATCTCCAGCGCCATCTATCACTTCAAATAAAACCTCTTAAACCTTCCGGAATACTCTACTAATAATTTAAGACCAAAATGAGCCAAATCGGTCCAACCGTTCTCGAGCTTTAGCGAGACTAACGCACAGCAATTGATTTTTATATATGTAGATTATTATAAGTAACGGTTATCTATTTACTGGTTTGAAAACCGCCGATCTGGCAAGGCTGTCAGCTGTTAAATACTTATCATGCGAAGTGTTATTTATTTGGTGAACAGTTTGCCATTTACGAATATGGATTGTTTAACAACCGAAGGATTGCGTAGAAATAGTTAAAACTTACTACAAAAGTGAGCACTTTCCATGCATTACAGGGTGATTATGGTCATCATTAATCGTCCTACTGTGCAAGGAATTGGCATGATTGAAAATAAATTCGAAGACACTGGAAGCGTTACAGATGCGGTCAGGCCTGTGCATCATCGCAATGCACTCAGTATCGAAAACATCACTTCTGTTAGTAAAAATGTGGCGGATAATCCGAATTTGTTGATTCCACGACGTTCTCAGCAATTGAGCTCATCTTAAGGCTCATCATGGCGTATTTTGCATTTGGATTTACACCTCCATTCATACAAAGTCCAACTCATGCAACAAGTAAAGTCGGTTGACCATTGGCTGATTGGATTCTACAGCAACAGGGCTTTAATGCTGATTTTTCGAACTACATTTTCTTCATCGATGAACCCCATTTATCACTCGGTGATTACGTCAACAAGCAAAATTATTATGTATGGGGCTGGGAGAACCCAAAAGTGAACTGTTTGGTGCGCATTATGGCCTGTAGCTATCATTGGACCACATTTTTTCGAAAATGACGCACTATGGCCGCATTATAATCGACTTTTTTTGGCCTGCAGTTGAAGATTATGAACTGGACGACATGTGGTTTCAACCACACGCTGCCACTAGCCGCACAACATGACCGATTTTAGCTTTATTGCATGAAAATTTTACATTTTGGTGATGTCATTGGCCATCAAGATCATGCAATTTGATGCCGTTAGACTTTTTTTCGTGGGGATACGTCAAAGGCCGTTTTTACGCGGATAATCCCTAAACCTGGGAGCATTTGAAAACCAATATTCGTCAAGTTATCGCCGAGATACCGCCCGAAATGTGCGAAAAAATGGTCGAAAACTATCTCAAACAGATCCACTGCTGTAACAAATCCAGTGGCGATCACCTAAATGACATTATATTTCGCACATAATGGCAAAATCCAAACATTATAATGAACTAAAAGTTTTATAGAAATCATAGCTCTGCATGTGTTTTATTTAACTTTACTTTTGAAACCGAAAAGTGGGTAACCCATTGTTAGCATGAGAGGTACTTGAGGCGAATACGTTGCATAAGACTGTTGAAGAAATGTGTTATATTCCCAGTTTCAGACTTGTGAAAAGCAATTCATACATTTTCCATAAAGAAGGGTATCATTGTGAACGAATTTCTGGCCAGAAACTCAACAAATATCATCGAACAACCGCTGTGTTGTTCATTTCATATGGCTACAGTTGACTTCTGTTCTTTTTGCAAAATTCAAATTACCACTTCGAACCAAGTTATAGGAAATTGAATTCGCTGCGAGAATTGCAATTTTTTTTTCTTTTTCGCAAAAAATTTATTTGAAAATGTTTTCACTATTGGACTTACATTGAAGGCTACACAACAAATTTGAACGAATAATAAATATTTTAATAAACTATGTACAAAACATGGTTTAAAGCCAAATTCCCAGTACATTTCAGTGCTAACGTTTCAGTTGTTGCAGCAACTTGAGTGAGAGCACTTGGTAAGGCACAATTTAGTATTCAAGTACGTGTACAGTCGGTGAGAAATGTCTTCATTCCCAAGTATTTAGAGTTGTTACCTTTAGCGTAAAGAACACCAGAGTACCTGTTATGTGTTCATATTTTACACACGTTCACTGAGATCATACTGTATAAACTCGATTCTGTGTGAGAATGCGTGTGTGTCTGTGTGTATAGTTATTTGGCTGTACATGCCTTTCCAACATATTGGCACGCCCTAACATTCAAGGCTACTGCCAGTATTTTTATTCTATTATAATTTCATATCGCATTAACCAAGAATTTCTTAAACGATTATGAGACAACTGGCACAAGTTTAGGCGTGGGATAGATGCCTTCGAGAATTGTGGTAGATGGCTTAACAAATATTGTCGAGACACTTGAAGCGACTTAATGAGTATAATAATTACAGATGTAGCAGCTGGGAACGAAGCATTTTCAGTTGAATCTTTTAGTGCGTATAATGTAAAAAGATGTTAATACAGTTTGTTAATTAATATGTCAATCCAGAGAGTGAAGTAGATTTTACGTGGTATTGAATATGATAATGAGTTACATCATAATTCATCTTCAAAAGAAATACTGACTTTTCATTCAAACAGCAAACATTTGCTGTTGCTGCCATCTGCCTACAGAATGCTGTCAAAATTGCAAATAGTTATGCCATTTTATTTGTCTCTGGCATTTTTTGGGGCTCCATCAAAATTTTAGCGAAAATGGAAAGTAATGGAATATGCGTGCTTTAAATAACGGCAATTAAAATGTGATCTGCAAATTTGAAATCTAACAAAACCAAAATGATATTAATAGACAAAATTAAAAAAAAAAATGTAAACAGAAATTGTTTTACTTCCATAAGCCTAATCTTCACCTCTTTGTATTTTTCAAACGAGGTCGGCTTCTTTTTGTAACAACCATAAATAGTCTCCTGAGAACGCAACAAATAAAGTTTATGTAAGGTATAGTAAAAGAAAAATCCATTCTTTTCCCGATAGGTGGCTTTACTACGCAGCGTCTCGCATTGCATAAGAGAGCGGTCGGGTTGCACTAGATGGCGTTAGAAAGATAAGATTTCGCACCTAAAACAATACTTAGATAATTTTTTGATTGTTTGACTCAATATTATTTAAGCGGGCAACGTACAAAATTCCATTGTACTAAATGTCTTTTGAAATCTTTTGAATAAGGCTGGGTACTAAAAGAAGATCGTTGTGTAGGTGCAACACATGTTAACGCAAAAAAAATCTCAGAAAAGTCGTTACTGAATCGCAACAAACTCGAACTATTGGTTTGTTCGGAAAGTTTGTTCGGTTAAGGGGTCCCGGTGATCTAGAATTTTCAAAAAATCGAACAGGTAGAGTCAGATGACAATCCTCAATACTCGCACTGTCCTCCGGGTCCAGAATCGTGGTGCAAATGGCGCCAGAGTGAAGCTGCAGGTACTTTAGATATCCATAAGCATCCATCTGCTCTAGACGATGACACACAAGAAATATTGAAACCCATCTAAGAAGAATTAGCGACAGCTGATTTATTGGAAAGGTGTGCGATGTGATCAAAAAATAACAGTTATTTCGAACTTTTTCAAAAGGTATTTATTTATTCATCAATAACTATCTTGTCCCCTTCAAAGTAATCCCTCTCACATATAATACACTTATGCCAGCGTTTTTTTCAATTCTGGAAACACTTCTGAAAAGCGCTTTTTGGTATCGCCAATAGCTCCTGTTTCGATTTTTCTTTTACCTCCTCAATCGTAGCAAAACGCTTTCCTTTCATCGGTGTCTTCAGTTTTGGGAAGAGAAAAAAGTCAGCGGGGGCCAAGTCCGGTGAATACAGAGGTTGAGGCGTGATTGCGTGATTGTTTTTGGCTAAAAACTCACGCACAAGCATCGATGTGTGAGCTGGTGCGTTATCATGGTGCAAAATCCATGATTGGTTTTTCCACAATTGCCTCACGCAAACGGCGCATAACTTCAAGGTAGTATTCCTTATTGACTGTATGACCTTGCGGCAAAAATGCATGAAGCACCACGCCATTGCAGTCGAAGAAAACAGTGAGCAAAATCTTCACATTTGACCGAACTTAACGTGCCTTTTTCGGTCTTGGATGATTTGGCTTTGGTTTCAATGTCATAGCCATACACTCATAATTCGTCACCAGTTATGACCTTTTTGAGGAAATCTGGATCGTCGTTGACGACGTTCAACAGCTCCTGAGCGATGTCCATGCGGCGTTGTTTTTGCTCAAAATTTAGCAATTTTGGAACAATCTTCGCTGCCGCACGTTTCATGCCTAAAACATCCGTAAAAATTGCTTGGCATGAGCCGAACGATATGCCAAAATCATCAGCAACCTCTCTAATAGTGATTCGACGATTATCCAAAATTATTTTCTCCACTGCTTCAATGTTTTCATGGGTTTTTGACATGCTCGGGCGACCAGTCGGCCTTCCTCAAACCGGTTATACCACAACTGAACTTGTGCTCTGCTCGCCAAACGCCACAGTCAACATTTCAAATGTCCTTGCACATTCAATTTCATTTTTTACACAAAACTTAATACATTTTCTTTGATCCATTTTTTCGAATAGCAAAAATCGAAGAGTACACCAAAACACGACTAACCTTTTTATCTGTCAAACACAAACTGACAATCCAAAATGGCTGATATTGTCAACATATATCACAGACATGTGTGCCAACCTAACAGAAAAAATGTAAAAATCGAACATACGTAACTCACGAAATTTGATAATAACGGTTATTGTCTCGTATATACAGGGAAACCATCCTGACCGCTAACTGCTCACCACAATTGGACCAAGCTTCCGCTTGACATTGACCCACTTTTCATCAACATTTACCACAAGCTTCAGATATGTTTTATGTTTTTGCGATTCAGCAAAGATTTGCAGATGGAAATTTGATCCATGACATTATTTTTGGCATTAAATCGGGTGGTATCCTTTCATTGAACTTTTCTTTTTATGCAGCCATATTTAAATGGATCCAGAAGACTTCTGAGCAATGTTTAGCTCCTGGACAATCCAAGCAGTGCTTATATGACGACCGGACTTCAGGATTTTTGCTATTCTCTCGACATTTTCGGCAATTGACCTTACAGAACGGGGTGCATTTTTGACATCAAAATTATCGGAATGGAATCGACGAAACTAAAATTTCGCGTGACTGACTATTACAGTATTAGGATCATAAACAGTATTCATACCTTCAGCAGTCTGGCATGCGTTTTCGCCTTTGTCGAAGAGGAATTGTAAAATACGTCGCATTTTCTTTATGCAGATGTTCATCATAGATGCGCGCTCAAACAATCCTGACTAAAGCAATCACAAAATTGTCTAAATAGTGTTTTGAGTACGAAATTTTATCATTCCAACGCTAACTAGCATAACCAGATCGTACTTATGCAGGGCGAAATACAGATTATTAAATCCATATGATGGAAAGGTAATAGATTTTACTACATCTTATACAAGAGCCGTCAAATAGCATACTAAAGCATCAGTAAACACACCGAAATGCATTACAAAAAGAATCGCAGTAAAACTTTAATTATTTTAGTGTCGTTAATAGTAAAATTGGTTAACATATAGACGCTCTTTCTTTGGTTATTTCTTTCATTTCAACAGAGCAGTTAAGGAAATACAAGTTAATTTACTTATAAAATAACAAGTGGACTGGTACTTATCAAATCTTTCAAGACTCTTGCCGGCAGTCATTTGAGGTCATTAGTTATGCACTGCTGAAATCTTTTCAACGACTTACGAATGAAATTTCTGTTTAGAGAAAAAGAAGGAAAGAAATATGATACTCTTTTGTATAAAAGTACATAGAATTTTGCAAAACTATATACGTTTTTAGGAATTACACAGTCATACTGGCTTTAGGTGCAATACATCAGAGTCGTTTTAGTCGGAATCAAACTAAAATGTCAAAGATTGCTTTTTAACCTAAACGACGGCTACAATTTAAAAGGAATAGAATTTCGTCTTTTAGTTACCAGATGTAGGGAAGTATTTGCAACATTTTTGGTCTTTTGCGGTCTCTGTGCAACTCTCTACACTACAATATCTCTGGAATTTGGTCTTTTCAACTATTAATGAGTTATCCAATTAGTGGTTTCAAAACCGCCGGTCTCGCAAAGCTGTCAGCTGTTAAATATCTGTTATCTGAAGAGTTATTTATTTAGCGAAAGGTGTGCCGTTTATGAATATGAATCGTTTAACAACTAAAGAATGCGTAAGAATTGTTAAAACTTACTACAAATGTGATGATTCAAACGTGGGCGCTTTCCATGCATTACGGGGTGATTATGGTCGTCATAATCGATCTACTGTGCAAGGAATTGGCAAGATTGAAAATAAATTTGAAGACACTGGAAGCGTGACAGATGTGGTCAGGCCTGTGCATCATCGCAATATACGCACTGCCGAAAATATAGGTGCTGTTAGTGAAAATATGGCGGATAATCTGAATTTGTTGATCCCACGGCATTCTCAGCAATTGAGCCCGTCTAAAGGCTCATCATGGCGTATTTTGCATTTGAATTTACAACTCCATTCATACAGAGTCCAACTCATGCAACAATTAAAGTCGGCTGATCATTGACTGATTGGATTCTACAGCAATAGGCTTTCAATGCTGATTTTTCGAACATAATTTTCCTCAGCGATGAAGTTTATTTCTCACACGGAGGTTACGTTAACAAGCAACATTGTCGCATATGGGGCTCGGAGTACTCAGAAGTGATTGTGAAGAAACCACTGCATCCGGAAAAAGTGAGTGTTTGGTGCGCATTATGGCCTGTAGGTATCATTGGACCATATTTTTTCGAAAACGACGCGCTATGGCTGTATAATAATCAACTTTTTTATATCCTGCAGTCAAGGAGGGCAACATTATTATCTTGAAACCAATCCTTTACCAACTTAGAAGTATGCTTCGGATCGTTATCCTGCTGGAATGTCCATCTAAGAGGCATACTTTCCACAGCATAGTTCAACACCGTATTTTCCAAGATATCTTTGTAGTGGAGTCTGGTCATAGTACCGGTAATTCGATGTATCGGACCGACACCATACCACGAGAAACAACCCCAGACCATAACATTGACGACCCCGTGCCCGACCGTCTTCTTTGTAAAGCGAACATTAAATTCCTTACCCTTAGGGCGTCCAATATTCCAGGCACAGTCGTTTCCAAATACATTAATTTTTCTTTCATCGCTCCACAAAATGTTTTGCCATTTTTGTTCACCGTCTCCCCCGGACCAATTGGAATGACTTCTTGCAAACGCCAAACTAGCCTTAAAATTTTTTTGTCTAAGCAAAGGAACTCTTTTGGCTATTCGTACTGGTAAATGTGCTTCTTTTAGTCTACGACGAATCGTTCGCGATGAAATTTCATTTCCAATTTCTGCTGAAATCACTCTTGAAGACACAAACGGGTCCATCTTCGCAAGTGTTACAATATGGATATCTGTTGTTTTTTGAAGTTCTTTTTGGGTCTTCCGGGAGTTTCGACGGGATTTTTAGGCTTTAAAACATTTTGTACAAAAAATAGCGACCGATTCATAGTTTCTGCTATAGAGCGAAGACTTTGGTCACTTTCCTTGGCCACTTAGTGTCGGTCTGCCTGGCTGGAAGAAGGTGCGTGATGAAGCAATTCGAATTTTAATTCATTAATTTTGGCTTTCGCAATAGTGGATGTGTGAGCTGGAGTATTGTTTAGATGAAACAACACTCTCTTTTTTGCCAAATATATCATTTGTTTCTTTAATTCCATCACCTAAACGCTGAAATAAATTAGCATAATATTCGCCGTTGATGGTTTCTCCATTCTGATGATAATCAACAAAAAAAAAAATCCTATGCGCATTCCAAAAAATCGACGCCTTGACTTTACCTGCGGATGGAACCGTCTTCGTCTTTTTTGGGCACGATTCTCCCATTCAAGTCCGCTACTTTGATTGTTCCTTTGTCTCAGGTGTAAAGTGGTGGGCCGGTTATAAATCGACGCAAAAATGTGGCCAACATTCTGCTGAAACATCTTCACGACGTCGTTTTTTGCTTTATTGAAAGCAATCGCGGCACCCATCTTGCGCCCAGCTTTCTCATCTTCAAGTCTTTGGCCAATATACGATGCATAGATTATTTTGAAATGCCTATCATGTCAGCTAGCTCACGCACCTTTAGCCGATTTAGACGATCATCCAATATCATTTTGTGGAGTTTCTTAACGGTGTCTAGCGTGGACACCTTAATTGGTCGACCACTACAGTGTTCGTCTTGGCAGCTCGTACGGCCTCGTTTAAACTCTGCTACCTAATATCTTACAGCCGTAAACGAGGGAGCAGACTGTCCCATAGTAGAATCTAGCTGGGCTTTAATATTGACTGGACGGAGACCTTTCAAATGGAAATATTGAATTACATAACGGTGACCCATTTTTTCCATGTTTACAAATCGAACGAAATTGTTTAGTTTTGATGGCTCAAACAAAACTACTAAACAACATGGAGCCTTGGCTTAAAACATATTGTCTAAACTTCAATATTTTAGAAATAATTTTAAGATATTCAAATATGTATGTACATATTTGAATTTACCATTGAATTTATATTAAAATGAACCTTTCTTTTGTACATTAAAATGTACTTTTGTAAGAATATTATTGTGAATGAACTCAAATTTTTGCGTCTGAAGTGTTACATAACTCCATTGAGTGAAAATATGTGTACTAAATATAACTGAATTCTGAATTGTAACATATGAATTTAACTGTTGTCAAAAGTTTTGTAATAAGAAAAAATCACTTACAAATCAGATCTCAACTGGTTAGCACAACTCGTTGTCTAAATAAATTTCCTTTGAATTGACACTAATTCAAATTCTCATCCTTTATTTATCGCCACTTTTAATTTGTGCAATATCAATTTGGTTACATATAATTTCACATGACTGTGGAATTATATGATCCATTAATCAATTTCAAGTTCCAATTTTCAGTTCTCTGGTAGAAACCAACTGTGAAATCGGTCCTCCTAAAAATCATCGCAATTGGATAATTCGCAATACAGTCCAACATTTACATTTCACAACTACAACGAGAGAGGTATCAAATTGATCTATCATCAATCATCTCTATCAATCTATCACCACCTCTGTACACATATATTTTATAAGATTGCCACTTGTCACCAAAATAATTTTTTTTTTTTTCAAACCACTGACACCATCTATACGTCAGGTCGTGATCCCTAATTTGGGACCACCTTCGAATAGTGCACAGCATTCTCTTTATGATCCAAGTTTTGGAATGAAAATTCTACTAGGCTGGTAAAAATATAGAACTTAAAGACAGCTGAGACCTACTTATCTGAGGCGCTTCGGTATCGGCATGTTATCTCAAAGGAACTGCCACTAAATGCTGCTTTCGAAGTTCTATAGAGGATTTCAGTTGTTACGAAGTGAAGAATTACCTGAGAACGTAAATTAAAATGTATCCTTTTGTGCAAGTAAATAGTCTGGATCTATATATAGTGCATAACACACACTGGGGGGAAATGTTTTGTTTTAGTTCTATATTGTTAGGAAAGCTCAAGCATTGAGTTTGTTACTTCTACTACTCCCATGGTATGAATGTTCAACAATTTAATTTTTTTTAAACTCAAAGTGTTCAGTTGCTTACTCGTATATTACAACGCCTGCAACTTTACAACGTAGTTATCTTTGGTGTACACAAAGTATTGCCATTTAGAAAATGTGTCTGTCTGTTAGTCTCACAAGGATATTGTGGTTTACCATCACAAATAACCGGAGGGCCATCATCATGTGTTAAACCACAAATGTTGGTTATTGTTGATTTTGTTTGTCCAATGAATGTAAACAATAATAACTAAAAATAACTCTGTTTTTAACAAAAAAAAAAAAAGAAAAAAGAAAAAAAACATAATAAATGAAGGACACCAACAACTACAATAAACCCTAAGAAAAATGAGGACAAATATCCTACACACCCTCTGTTGGTCAAAGAAGAGGCATGCAGAAAATGACAGAATATATTAGGAAGCACCTAAGCATACAGTGCATACTAAATACATACATATGAGTATGTATGTTAGCACACACATACTCGTATACGTTCTTATTAAGTAACGCCCCTTGTTGCACACAAACATGCCACAGAAAAGTTGACCAGTTTCTATGAATTATCAACAGAAAACTAAAGATATTACAGTGTCCGGATCCAGCATTGAAAACGCAGGTGTCTGGTTCGGCAGGAACGGCAGGTTCAATTCTGACATCATATATTTACCTCAAGAGATTTATAAAAGTATAAAAAATAGCGATGATTAGCATTCGTTTCCAGAGTTTATTTATAAGATTATAACTTACAGAAAATAAAGACTTCTGAGTAAAGTCAAACTCGTCTTACACGTATGGGGGGAATATCAGAACTGACTTGAGCAAATCAAATAAATTCTCAAATAGCTCAGTCGACTTAAAGTTTACTCTAAAGCACTCAATCTCATTACAATTGAGAACTTTACATGTAAACGTCTCAATTGCAGTGGAGATGATAAATTTAGGATTTATATCTTAGAATTTGCAAATTCTAGAATTTGCATTTCTGGGAATAAACAGCAGGGTTATTTATTTAGTGATTTGAAAACCTCCAGTCTCGCACCGCTGTCAGCTGTTAAATATCTGTTATCTGAAGAGTTATTTATTTAGCGAAAGGTTTGCCGTTTATGAATATGGATCGTTTAACAACCAGAGAATATCTAAGAATAGTTAAAACTTACTATACATATAGGTATATATGTGGTGATTCAAACGTGGACATTTTTCATGCATTTCGGTATGATTATGATCATCATAATCGACCTACTGTGCTAGGAATTGACAAGATTGAAAAGAAATTTGAAGAGCCTGGAAGCATTACAGATGTGATCAGGTCTGTGCATCATCGCAATGCACTCAGCGTCGAAAACATCACTTCTGTTAGTGAAAATGTGGCGGATGATCCGAATTTGTTGATTCCACGGTGTTCTCAGCAATTAAGCCCACCTTAAGGCTCATCATGGTGTATTTTGCATTTGAATTTACACCTCCATTCATACAAAGTCCAACTCATGCAACAAGTAAAGTCGGCTGACTATTGGCTGATTGGATTCTACAATAACAGCAGGCTTTCCATGATGATTTTTCGAACAAAATTTTCTTCATCGATGAAGCTCATTTCTCACTCGGTGCTTACGCCAATAAGCAAAATTGTCGCATATGGGACTCGGCGAACACAGAAGTGATTGTGGAAAAGTCACTGCATCCGGAAGAAGTGACTGTTTGGCGTTTATTATGGCCAGTAGGAATATTTTTTCGAAACTGATGCGCTATGGCTGTATAATAATCGTTTTATTTTTTTTTGGCCAGCAGTTAAAGATTATGAACTGGACGATAAATGGTTTCAACAAGACGGCGCCACGAGCCACATAGCATGAACGATTTTGGTTTTATTGCATGAGCAATTTGCACGTTTTGTCCACGTGAATTGGCCACCAAGATCAAGCGATTTGACGCCTCTGGAAAAAGAGGCGGATATGTAAATGTTATTGTGTTTTGTACATACTGGCGAAATCCTTTATATCCAATCCATTATAATGAAATAAATGTTTCATCGAAATCATAGCTTTATGTGTGTTTTATTAAACTTTATTTTTGAAAAATGGATAACTCTATACAGACGCGGTTTAATTTTTTGTCCCCCATTTTTTATTCATTAGCGTAATTTGGGCCACCACTAACAAACATTGGAATATATGAACATAAGTATTAACAAGTTTCGCCCCAGCTTCTAAAGGACATTGTAGAGACAAGTTGGCAAAAAAGAAACCATTCTGTATTCTGTTACCATTACATACAAATACAAGTAGAAACCTATTCAGACTGCATTTTCAGGTCCTTGAGTGACTGGATAAAGTAATTATTAAATGAGTCCTTGATTTTGATAGTGGTATAAGTCAAAAATTTTAAAAAATTATGTTTATCAGTTACTTCGTATCAAATCCTAATAAAAAAAAAAAAATATAGTTTAGCAGTATGCCATGAAAATTAACTCAATAAAATGGTTTTATTTTTTGGTTGGTAAACAAAAAACAGTTACTGTTTGTTTTGATAGTGGTATAAGTCAGTCTATTCACAAAGTTTGGCAAAATAATTAGTAATTTTGTCATGTCTTCAGATAGTGGTATGTATGCATGTATGCTTGGAATGAAACAATCGCCTCAAAAGGATCACAGGAAGTTGTGGCCTGCATCTTAAAGCACATTCGGGACATTACCACTCAAAAGCATGCCTGCTCAGGACAAAATCGTAATATTAACATAGCTTTAACATAGTTAAAAGTTGTTCATTCATCTGATAATAATGTTGAAACAGTTGATCATAAATTTATGGCATCCGGCCATTCTTTTTTGCCAAATAATCGCGATTTTGCTTTGATAGAAACTAAAATAAAAAAATCGAATTATTTCTACATCCCTGAGCATTATTATAATTTAAGAGAAACCCATTTTTGGTAGTATAAATGGCTCAGAAAGATTTCATTTCGACAAAACAACTAAAAGAATCAACGAATAATAGAAAGAAAAACACGAATGGAGAAGCTGTGTCTTTGCTAAAACTACAATGGATCAACTTTCTAAAAAACGCCCCATATAAGATGTTTTATAAAACTTCCTTGGATGACAACTCCGAATTCAAAGTATTAGGCCTCTCACATAGAAGAGGAAGACCTAGAATATTCGAAAATATTGATTTGCTTCCATTATACACAAGCATTAGACCAATAACAGAAGAAAAACGTAAAGATATTATGGATTTACCCTACCCTACCCTATATCCCACCAATTTTTCACAAACACTTTATTTCCCTTAATACTAATAAACAATTTTCGTGGTTACAATGAAATAAGTTTGAATAAAATGTTAATAATTAATAAAAATGTTTTCTTGATGGTATAAGTCATTTATAAAGTCAAGCAATTAATTTTGAGAGTGGTATAAGTCATTTCAATCTTTCAAAACAACATTTCCTTTTAAAGATGGTTATAAATTTCACAATCATAATAAAGACATGTTTGTTGGCACTAGTTTACTGTCGAAAAATCATATTCCACAATATAAAAATATTTTTTAATCCTTTAAACTACAAAACTCAAAATATCTCGAAACAAGGTAAATGTGACTTATACCACTTTCAAAATCAAGGGCTCAAATACGTTAGCTATTTCGCCGTCGTCAAGTATTTCATTTCCAATCGCATCCTTGATGTTATTAGTTTTGTTTGTGTGTCTGTAAACGTGTCTGATGATCTATAATTTCACTGAGATTTTCACTGTAAAATTTGTTTATCGAATCATTATATGCGATTTCAATAACTTTACTTATAGGTATAGTTTTAAGTTTTGTTTCAATTCCTGACATTTTTGGGGATTTTTCCATAGATTTTTCTTGAGAATCATTAACTTCAGCTTAGATGTGCATTTATCCATGGCGTTATTTGCGATCTATGGTAATTTTTTTCCTTTTTATATGTATTTTGTATTCTGTTGCATGTCGATTCCTCTCTTACATCCTGAAATAACGAAACACGTGACGCTAAGATAATTGATGGGTCACCAGTTTCACATAATATTGGTAATCTCCTATTTATAACTTGTACAACATTCTCTTTTGTTTTTGACTGTTGGCTGTTGTTGGCTGATACATTATCCAGTGCTTCAGTTTGTAGCCTACAACTAAAAATGGTGAGGTCAGACAATATGTTTGCCATAGAATCAATAAATATTTTATGTGCGATAAATATTTAATTTCGTTACAAATGGATTATTGCATTTTCAACTTCCTAGCCTTTAGAAGCATATTTCACTATTGGTTTAGAGATAAGTTTCAAATCTTCTTTCACTAGCCGACAAGGTTTCGGACCGGAGCAACCAGATGTCTTTTCTAAGGTAATTTGGTGGGCTAAATTCGATTCTGTAATTGGGTTTTCTCTATCTCGTCAGGTTTTCGATATAAAAAAAACTGTTTTTTCGTTTTTTACATAAAAAATCATTAGTTAATTTTTAAAATCAATTAATTTTCAAATGTGAATGGCGTTACTTATACGTCGTTTATATTTAGTTGGATCGGTATCATGTATTAGAGTCCAGTAATAGTCTAGCATATCTTTGTCCCAAAATGCTTGACAATTTCTTTCAATTTTTATTAAACTTTGGTGAGCACGCTCCCATTTTTCATCTGCTATTAGTAAGGATGGTTTTTCATTTCCATTATGCAAAAGAACAGCCTTTAAACTGGACTTTGAGCCATCAATAAATAATCTCCGTTCAGTTTTGTCATATGGCTGGTTCATTTTTTGACTTAAACCACCGTCAGCATCAGTACAGTATAGATTAGAGTGTTTCTTTTCAAAATATGTATGCAGCCAATTCTAAGCTTTTATCTCTATGGATTATTATTTTTGTCCTAACTGCAAAATGTTTCCCCTGCCGCATGCGTGAAGTAATAATTCTGCGTCATGCTTCGTTAAATGTAAATCCCGCATTAGATTATTCAGCTCAGCTTGAGTCGCTAAATGGCGTTTATCATCAGCCTGATACAAACTATCACTGCGGCTGATGAAAGATGTTTCGGCCTCACTGCTCCTACCACTGGGAATGACTGGTAATGGATCATTTGGTGGACGTTGAACTGCTTTTTAAACCGATGGGGCATTCGCGTAAGTAATATTTTTTCGATTTTTCATATTGAATACGACAACTTTTGTTAAACAGAAATAACAATTGGTTTGGTGGTTATTTCACTCTCTCCAAAGTACTGGAATTGAAAAATCGAATTAGATCTTCTTGCCATTTGGCCACTTGCATAAAACAGTTCTGCAACTATTGCAAAACATTGTCGGTGTCCACGGTTTGTTCAAATTGCTGACAGCGAAACCAAAATAATGTAAATAAGCATATTTTAATGATTCTGATACTGCATATCCTTTCCTCCTTTTCCAACCAAATATTCACCGCACACAAAGCAATCACACGATCTCCCTGACAAGCTTAAACGGTACTATTATGGAGATTTAGAATGAATGAATATGAATAAATTAATAATTGTGAAATTGTAGTGTCAGTATTGACTGTTTTACAGTATTGCCAGCATGCGATGAAAAATGAACAGGACATGATAGCCCAATTTGTATGCCAGGTTCGAATTCAGCGCACCCAGATTAGTTAAAAACATGCTTCGTTTCTCCAGTCATTTTTTTTCCAAGTTTGTGGACCAGCAATTTTCTTAAATGAGTGCAACAGGCAAATTTTTGCGTTCTGATATTTTATTCAGATTAAAATCCTTCGAATACCGTTTTACTTGGTTCTAAAGTTATATTTGCAAGAGAGAAGTTTTTATGTAAATATTAATGAAGAATTTTCTGTTATTCGGTACATTAAATGCGGAGTGACACAGGCCAGAATTTGTGGTACCAACATTATAAATAACATTCGCAACAGATATTCCACTTATTTATGGCGTCATGGTAGCAGCTGACACCGTTTTAATATCATGAACTGCAACAGCTTTCGAAGTTTACGACTTAAGCCGGACTGAACTAAAAAAAATTCAAATGTGGCTTCAAAAATAGATATTGAAATTCAACATAGAAAAATTCAACGCATGTTATGTTTTCATTGCGACGAGTTGATTGTCCAACATTATGTCTAAATGTGGGCATGGCTGCCCGAATAATTAATTCTCGGTTGAAGTTTCCGACTCAGTCCAGATTGAACTAAATACAATTTAAATGTGGTTTCAAAAATGGATTTTGAAAGTCAACATAGAAAAATCTACGCATGGTATGTTTTCAATGTGAAGAGGTGATTGCTCAACAATATATCTAAATGTGGGCATGGCTGGCCGAATAATTAATTCTCGGTTGAAGCTGCCAACTCAGTCCAGATTGAATTAAATATAATTCAAATGTTGCTTCAAAAATGGATATTGAAATTCAACATAGAAAAATCTATCCATGTTACGTTTTCAATGTGAAGAGGTGATTGCTCAACAATATATCTAAATGTGGGCATGGCTGGCCGAATAATTACTTCTCGGTTGAAGCTGCCAACTCAGTCCAGATCGAACTAAATAAAATTCAAATGTGGCTTCAAAAATGGATTCTATGGAAAATCAACATGACGAGTTGTATTATCCAATAATATGTCTAAATGGCCATCCAATTCCAAATAATCAGTTCTCTGCCGGGTAGTTTCAAGTCTACACTTTGAGGGTAGCAAAGTTACTATTAACGGGTGATTTTTTAATCGTAGTTTTTTTTTTTTAATAGAATAAAACATTCAAATTTGCTTCATATATTAAAATTTTTTATTGGCATCGATAAATTAGTCTTTGCCATTTAATTTTTAAAGATAATTTCATGTAAACGTTGTCCGCGGCTCCATCTCAAAATGCCCATTCGGAAGATCCAATTTTCCGTCACTTTTTCGAGCATTCCGCCCTGTATTCCACGAATAACGCGTGTTATGTTATGCTGTAAGGCTTCAATAGTGTTCGGCTTGTCCACATAGACTGACGACTTCACATAACGCCACAAGAAATAATCAAGAAGCGTTAAATCGCAAGATCTTGAGGGCCAACTCACAGGGCTCACCAGAAACAGCGAATTTTCATTGAGCTTTCGTAAGGCTCATTCACCAAAAATCAGACGTTGTGGTAGCTCATCCGGCTTCAATTCTTGCGTGAGTTGAATTTTATAGGCTTTCAAACCCAAATCGACGTGTAAAATTTTCCTTGTGGTTGAGTAACACATGCCCAATCGCTGAGAACGGCGACGAATTGACATTTCACGATCGTCATTAACACTGGTCGCTACGGCTGCAATATTTTCTTCGGTACGCACTCTACGCATGCGAGCCGATGGTTTTATGTCCAGCAAAGTAAATTTGATGCGAAATTTGGATATAACAGCACGAATTGTTGATTCAGCAGGTCGATTATGACGACCATAAAATGGTCGTATCAAACGATGCACATTTGTCAAAGACCACGAATTTTGATAATATATTTCAACGATTTGCAATCGTTGCTCGTTTGTTAGTCTTTCCATGATGAAATGGCAGAGTATACTGTACACTTTTCACTTTGACAGATGACGTTTGGACCCCATTACCAGCCAGTGCTGTCAACCTGAAAACTTAAATCTTAAAAAAATCACCCTGTATTTCTAGTATTAAACACTCGTTGGTTGATTGAAAAATTTATGTGTGATGGAGTTTCATTACATAAATACCAGGTACAGGCAAAATGCTTTGTAATATATTTCTACACAGAAACGGGAGCCAATGCGGACTATTATTTAAAGATGTTGAAGGAGTTTTTTTTACCCAGAACTGCGTCGAAGACGTATCCGTTTGAACAGCAATTGGTTCCAGCAAGATGGAGCAATTGCATACACACCCATACTAGTTATGGTGAAGCTCCAACGAAGATTCCCAAACAAATTAATATCTAGAAACTCCGCTTACCGCTGGCCCTCAAAGTCACCTAACCTGATTGCAGCAGACTTGCTGGGATTATGTCAAGCAAGAGGTGTACAAAACGAAACCAAGGAATGTGACTGAATTTAAGCAGTCTTTTAAAATAATATTTAAGGCGATACCGACTTCAGCCCTTCAGGCCGCAATAAATAATTCGATCCGACAAATATCGGATATGCGTGAATGATCATGGAGGTCATTTACTTTCTATCATCTTCAAAACCAATTAGTTATATAAAATAAAATTGAATTTTCTGTATAATAAATAATATGACTTTTAAATGACTAAAAGAAAAGTTATTTGAATTTCTTATTGTAGTGCAATTGGTGCGCCATCCTGTATGTTAAAAGTTTGGCATGAATAATCTTTTCAAAGATTTTATAAATAATTGATAGCAAAGGAACCGGTCGAAAATCTTTTGGTTCAGAAGTTATAGTGAAAAATTGAATTTCGGAAAATATTGAACAGCAAGAAGCCCTCCAATATCTCTTTCTTGGGATGCAAGGAAATTTGCTTTGTCAACTTTTTGGAAGTCTCATAAAAATCTACCACAGTTATCGTGGCTACCAGCCAGCCAAATAGACAGGGCTCAAATTAAGAAGTCATGAAATGCATTTATTTAAAAGATGTCTGGTATGGTCAGCACTTCCTTCTGTGTGTTACAATTTTGGTGTATCAATTTATATGGAGGTGTGTTCAAAAAATAAGGTGAATCTACAAATTTCGCGGACTACGTACAAGCCATATATTTTTTAATTTATTTAAATTAAAAGAAAAAACTAACAATTTCCTTTGTTATAACATTAGAAATAAAATAAATACTAAAACAATAACAAACAACTAAAATTAAATTTAGTATTTAATTAATCAAAAAACATTGGACAAAGTAATAAGTACATTTAGTTCAAATAAGCAAAAAAGTAAAAATAAAATCAAGTTTTTCTACTAAATTGGCTGAGTTTCGTTAAAAGCCGGCAAATCCACCTTTATTTTCAATTATTGTATTGACTCTTTCTAACATGCTCCTGCAGGTTTCTGTTGGTATTTTATAACAAGTTTTTTGAACGAAATTCCATAACTGATCTTATTTGTAGGAACCTCCTTTCCAAGTCTTTGTTTCAACTCTCCCCAAAGATTTTCGATTGGATTTAAGTCCGGAGATTGACTTGGCCAGTCAAGAAGGGCAACATTATTGTCTTGCAACCAATTCTTTACTAATTTAGAAGTATGCTTCGGATCGTTATCCTGCTGGAATGTCCATCTAAGAGGCATACTTTCCACAGCATAGTTCAACATCGTATTTTCCAAGATATCTTTGTAGAGGAATCTGGCCATACTGTCGGTAATTCGATGTACCGGACCGACACCATATCACGAGAAACAACCCCAGACCATAATATTGCCGCCCCCATGCTTGACCGTCTTCTTTGTAAAGCGAACATGGAATTTCTTACCCTTAGGACGTCGAACATTCCGGGCACAGTCGTTTCCAAACACATTAATTTTTGTTTCATCGCTCCACAAAAAGTTTCGCCATTTTTTTTTCGCCGTCTCCTTCGGACTTCCGGATGACTTCTTGCATACGCCAATCTAGCCTTTTTTTTTGTCTAAGCAAAGGAACTTTTCTGGCTAACCGTACCACACTGGGGCCGATTGCCAAATTTGTGGCCAAAAGTCGAAAACGCATTCAATTCAGGTAAATGTTTGTGCTTGGGGGTTTTTGGGGTCGCTGATTACGAATCTGATGCCAAAATTTGAAAAAACAAAATGGCGGAACCAATATGGGTGACTTGTTTGAAAAACGCATTTTATTTATGGCAATGATTAGCTTAAAATTAGGTTTTAACAGAAATTAAATTAAATTTATAATGATGGATAGATACTTCAGAAATTATCATTAAGTTTTTGAGTAAATATGAAAAAAAGGAAATATTACGAAACAAAAAATTCTGAAATTATGTATTCATTACATAGTCTAGTTGGTTAGGTACAACTTTAAAAATCTTCGTCAGAAGAATCACTTGATTCACAGTCAGTAGATTCAACAGGAAAAAAGCTTGAGCTTTCCTCACTTATTGAAAATTTTGGCGCATTTAATAACCGTACTGCTTCTGGCAGTGATGATTTAAACTTTATACAGGGTAATTTGCGCAAGCTAGATATATATGGGTCAGATGATAATAGAAGCAGTGAAAAAAGGTCTTCCATAGTTTTTACTCGTGAACATTTTCTCGGAAAATCAGATCTGAACTTTTTAATGCATTTATTATAGGACTTTTGAGCATCTTCAGACATTTGTCCGATTGGTAATAGAGAATTAGTTATTATTTCCTTGCCATGAACTAAAATCTTATGCATTGAAGTTGGCATATAATACCAGGGGTACAAGTGTACGAAGTCGCGAGCTGTTTGTATGGCATAATCTTGAAATGCAATTAGATTAATTTCGTGGCCACTCGAAAGAGCCTGCAGTAAAACATGAAAACGTTTTATAAGATTTTCATTCACCCCTGTGATTGAAGCAGAAGTTGTAGAGTTTTCAAAAAATCGTCGAGCGGTATTCCCATCATTTGAGCTACCAAAAGCAGGCTTCGGTTGATCGACTATCAGTCCCAATCGTAAACGAAAGCTTTTTTGAATGTTTGCTTTTCGGGTTTGAACAGATTGTTTATCATTGGAACTACGCGCTTGATACGTTTTGATATCAAGTTTGTACCCTACATGCAAACAGCATTCGAAGAATCGAATCCATGCATGCAAACTTGACAAACCAAACTGTAAATGATCACTGTTGATTTCCTTTTCCAGCATCGCATCAATATTGTTAAAGTCTTTTGAAGTTGCATTACACAAATAGCAACGCGTTGTTTCTGCACATGTTTAAAATATTTAACATTGAGGAAACTGCACCTTAGTTACAAAAACTTGCACCAATGTCGGTAGCGCAAGAAATCGCAATTTTTTTCCCCATTAAACAACAGATCAATCTACAACCTACAACAAGCCCGACCATCGAACAACGGCCAGCAACATGGCTTTTCTCCCTCTTCTTGCAATTTTCCGTTGCAATTTTACGTTTATTTTCAGACAAATCATTCCTTTGTTAATATCACATACATAATTATTATGAATTTAGGACATCATGGTAAAATTGTACTCACTCTTCCCTTTCGAATCCATATTTTACATTATTTTTGGTGTAATTTGTGTAGGTTTGGCTTCGTTTTCAACAGAACACTTATAAACACGCTCGAATCTCGACGCGTCTGGATCGAGCAACGGTCACTTTTAAACTGGGACACCACAGCACGTATAAGTGATCATACCCTCCCGAATTTGAATTTCGACCCCCGGACTATTACTCTACCAATCCCAAACCCTTCTATCCCCGTCAAAGGAACTTCGTTTTTCGACTTTTGGCCACGATTTTGGCAATCGGCCCCAGTGTGGGTACTGGTAAATGTGTTTCTAGTAGTCTACGACGACCCGTTCGCGATGAAATTACATTTCCAATTTGTGCTGAAATCGCTGTTGAAGACACAAACGGGTCCTTCTTCGCAAGTGTTACAATACGGATATCTGTTGTTTTTGAAGTTTTTTTGGATCTTCCGCGATTTTCGACGGGCTTTTTACGCTTTAAAGCATTTTGTACAAAAAAATAGCGACCGTGTCATAGTTTTCGCTATAGAACCAAGCCTTTGGCCACTTTCTCTTAGTCTTGAAACAATTTTTCTCTCCTCCGGAGGACAATGACATTTTCGACCCATGGCTGATTTTTTTAACAAAATATTTTGTTATGATAAAGATAAGATAAAGATAAACAACAGTAAAATAACTAGCTTTTCCAAAAAGACTACAGCAGACTTCGAAAATATTAAAGAATTGAGGAATGTATTTATTATTTTGACCATGTACTGAAATCTTTCCTGAACAAAACTAACTCACAATGAAGACAACGGGGAAGCCCCAGTTGTGTTTTTACTTTTAAAAGGCATTACCGTATTAAAGTTATTTAAATAAAAAAGAATTGCCATGTTTATTTTCCTTTAAAGTAACTAAAATTACACAAAAAGCAAAAATAAGCAGGTGTACTTATTTTTTCGACCATTTGTGTAGGTTCCTCTGGTTGTGCCACCTATATAAGTATATGTACATCTGCTATAGAGCCCTTTGCTGCCGTTAAGACCACAACTTTCTCTCGATCTGTATTATTTTTATATTCACACAACAGTTCAAGCAAACGTTTTACTTGACAAATTCATTCCGTGTTCTAGATATAAAATATTCTGATTTAATTATCTGATGATACATATTCATGAGTACTAATACCATCAATCGATGCTGTATATACATACACACACACGCGTTCACTCGTACTCTTGTATCTAACTGTATAGGTATGCGAATATATGCACATAGGTATACATATATATGTATATGGCGTATACATACAAGTACACTAAGATATGTAAATTAGAGAGTACTCGTGTTTGCATCCATTATCGATGTTTATTTTCTTTTCATGTTATTGTCCACAAAAATTTCACAAGTGAATTCACATATTTGCATAAATATTCTTTAGGTTAGGTTTATACATAACTAACCGACAACAACATCAGGTCTGCCATGGCCAACGAACGTCAGCAACAGCCTGAGCAATAGCACAAGCAACAAGAGTAGCAGTGCTACTTACTATCAAGACTACTTCTTACACCAGTGGTATCCTTGTCGACATAACGATACAAAAACAAAAAAACATGCAACAAGTACTGTATGTGTGCACATCATCGACACATACGAGTACATCTCTGGGTACTACTATTATAACACACACACACACACAGGGAAAGTAATAAGGATATTCGTATCCTTCGCTCCAATCAGACAGCCACCCAATGGTATGGTATGTTCCAGTTAGCGGCTTTGTTTAGCATTTCAAATGAAACTCGAGATAATTATCAAAAGGAGGATGATAACAACACTGCCAACTATAATCACAAGTCCTTAACAGCGGTGAACACACCGCAAAGTCTAATCGAAAAATTCTTCAAATTTTGCAACAAATGGTTTAACGGTACGATTAATTCGAATGTGGTTTTACTTAGAAAAGGATGATCTGGTTAATGAACGATTATACCTCCAACTGAATTGTTTCTCTGTAAAACAGGGTGTTACAGGTATTACCTTCGGTTGAACTATGACTGTCCTGTAATCTTTTAAAAACCGTGTTCTATATTCTATACCTCATTTTTAAGGTAAATATTATGTAGAGTGGCGCATAAGTAACGCTAAGATTTGATCAGCGGATCCATTTTTTGTTTAAGTCTTTTTTTCCGTCTCTTAACGGAATTAACTAAATAATACTTGGGAAATTTATGATGGAAAGGCTCAGCACAGAACACAGAACCAAAGTTGTTCAATTTTACTTTGAAAGTCAGCTTTCGATTATTTAGATCATATCGAAATTTTTTTCATGTTCGAAATGCTCATAGCGCTCCAACAATTTACCGATTGCTTCAGCGTTTTGGGCAACAAGGGGGCTGTCTGTGATCTTCCGTGTGCTAGAAGACCCCGTGCAGTTCGAAATGAAATGATCATTGCTCGAGTGCAAATAAATATTGAGGGAAACCACGAAAATTCCACCAGGCGGCGTTTCGTTCTCAGCAGTTAGAGACGTCCAGGCGGTCTTTGCAAAGAATTTTACATACATATGTTACATCTTTTCCCACTAAAGATGCAATTGGTTCACGAGTTAAAACCGAATGATGCACAAGAACGCTTTCAATATAGTCACCGTTAACGTTACTTATGCGCCACCCTTCATAAGAGGCGATATACAATCAGTAGTGGGTATACCTAGAAGGTGTATAAAACTAGCCGACCTAACAAGGAAGACACAAAAAAGTGGGGGAAAATTTGTCTTTATTTTTCAATATAATCTCCTTTTAGCTCGACACACTTTTTACAGCGACATTCCATAGCTTCTATACCCTGTTTATAGTAAGAACTGTCAAACTGCTTAGTGCAGCCATCAACTGCAGATTCTACCTATTCTTTCTTTTACCATCTTTTACCAGTGAGCCCTTTTTTAAGTTTGCAAATAGAAAGTAGTCCAAGGGAGCTAAATCTGACGAATAAAGTGCGTGATAAAGTAATTCGAACTTTAATTCATTAATTTTGGCCATCGCAGTAGTGGATGTGTGAACTAGTGCAAAGTCTTGATGGAACAACATTTTATGTTTTTCAAATGCGGCCTATTTTGAATAACTTCATGGCCTAAACGCTGCAAGAAATTAGCATAACATTTGCCGTTGACATACCAGGGACACTGTCTGTTTGGAAGACATGCAGTGAGATTGAAAGTTGCGACTCGTCATTTCTGCAGGAGCTGTAGGGATGAAGAGGACAAGGAGTCCATAGAACACCTTCTCTGCAATTGCCCCGCTCTGGCGACTTGGCGGGGATTAACACTGGGCTCTTGTTTCTTTAAGGATTTTGGAGATGTGGACGACATAGATATTGTCCGACTTAAGAGCTTCCTGAGGCGCTCAGAATGGTTCAACGGTGGAAATTAGGGACATCCATGTCTTTAGTTTCCGTGGTATCACAATCGACTATACAGTCTAAGTAAGTTTGTCTATTCAGACTGCCATACTGACCTAACTTAATGTTGGCGTTATTTAGCCGTTTTTCCCTTCTGAAGGTAAATAATAGAACTAATCCCATGCGCATCCAAAAAAAAAAAAAAAAACAGACGCCATGACCTTGCCTACAGGACACTATTTTCCCATTCTAGTCCACTATTTTGACTGTTCCTTTGTCTCAGATGTGCATTGGTGGATTCATGTCTCATTCATGGTTATAAATCGACACAAAAATTCGGCTTTATTGTGTCGAAACATCATCAAACACTCTACTGAAACATCTGCACGATGCTATTTCTGCTCTGTTGAAAGCAAGCGCGGCACCCATCTAGCACACAGCTTTCTCATCTTCAAATCTTTGATAAATGTACGACGTAGAGCACTTTTTGAAATGCCTATCATTTCAGCTAGCTCACGCACCTTCAGCCGACTATCATCCAATACCATTTTGAGGATTTTCTTAATCGTGTCTTGCGTGGACACCTCAATCGGCGACCACTATGGTGTTCGTTTTGGCAGCTCGTACGGCCTCGTTTAAACTCTGCTATTCAATATTTTACAGTCGTAAACGAAGGAACAGACTCCCCCAGAGTAGAGTCTAGATCGACTTTAATATTGGTGGTACTGAGACCTTTCAAATTCAAATATTGAATTACAAAACAGTGGCCAATTTTGTCCATGCTTAAGCGAAAATACTAAACAACGTGGCGCCTTGAAACTTAAAGCATATATAGTTTATAAGGTTGCCACTTTTCACCAAAATATTTTTTTTTTTTACAATCAGGTCGGCTAGTTTTGGAGTAAAATCTTTTTGTCTCAATGCCATTAATTTTAAGTACTTAACACCCACCCGTCTTTTGATACAACGACTTTTCCTTCATTATTCTTCAGTTTTGCTTCACTTTTTCTTCCATCTACCCGCGATTGTTGATAACATTGCAAATATTGCTTTGAGAAGGCGGCACCTGTGCAATTGACATAATACTTTAATAATTTTAAATGGAATTATAGCAAACAACTGCGAGCTGTGCGGTGAATACGTGTGGGTTTCGGTTAACAAAGTTTTCTCTGTTGCAAACTGATTGAAAACTTGTTGCATGATAAGGACACATTCATTAATTCTGTCGAGCAAAAAATTGCAGAATTTTTAAAAAATTCTACCAAGCTCTGTTAATACTTCCACACACCTACATACAATATAAAATACTCGTATAATGTATAAGACATATACCCTACTGCCATCATACCACATGTACATTTTTATAAGGCTCAATGTGTTTGGTACGACAGTAATTAAAAGTGTGGCTTCCTCTGCCATGTGGTTAATGAATTACACTGTGGCCACGAAAAGGCCTCATCGTTCGAATACTTATGGCCATAACGGCAGCAGGAAAAATTATTAAATAATGCAAATACTATAGTAGACATTCTGTTGCACTGCACTCTATAGATTATATGGATTGCATTGTAAACAACCTGTGACGAACAAATGCAAAAAGTACATTTAAACAATTAATTCACTTTGATGGCGAAACAGAGATCGAATATACCCATATTATGTATAAGATATACTTAGTGGAAAGAAATCTTTAATTTTTCTCATAGATAACTATTGTAATCTGCATCCTGCGTTGTATGGCGCTAGATGGCGTTGGAAAGATACGATTTCGTACCCTAAAACAAAAAAACACTCAGACAGTATTGTGGTCGCATAAGTTAGCACTGCTTGAGCGCAAGTTCAAAATGGATACTAGCAAAAGAGAAAGTAATCCATATTGTGTACTTTTTCTTCGCTAAAGATGAAAACGCAACCTGGCGGCTAAAAATTTAAATAGTATTTATGGTTTTGATACTGTAACAGCCAATCAAAAATGCTTCTGATTTCATCGATTCTATTACCATAATTTTGATGTGAAAGATGCACCGAACTCTACAACGCTAGTTGTTGAAAATGTCGGTAAAATAATAGAAATCGTCAAGTCCATCCAATATGTATGTATTATAAAGGGTGGCGCATAAGTAACGTTAAGGGGGTGACTATATTGAATGCGTTCTTGTGTGGTTTTAACTCGTGAATCAATTGCATCTTATATGGGAAAAGATGTAACATATGTATGTAAAATTCTTTGCAAAGACCGCCTGGACGTCTCTAACTGCTGAGAACGAAACGTCGCCTGGTGGAATTTTCGTGGTTTCCCTCAATATTTATTTGCACTCGAGCAATGACCACTTCATTTCGAACTGCACGAAGACTTCCAGCACACGGAAGATCACAGACAGCCCCTTGTTGCCCAAAACGCTGAAGCAATCGGTAAATTGTTGGAGCGCTAGGAGCATTTCGAACTTGAAAGACATTTCGATATGATCTGAAAAATCGAATGCTGACTTTCAAAGTAAAATTGAACAAGTTTGGTTCTTTGTTCTGTACTGAGCCTTTCCATCATAACTTTCCCAAGCATTATTTAGTTAATTCCATAAAGAAACGAAAAATAAAGACCTAAACAAAAAATGTATTCACTGATCAAATCTTAGCGTTATTTTTGCACCACCCTATACTATTTCTACTATACTATTTAACCACCCTATACTATTTAACTAGGACCTAAACATTGCACAATAAATCTTTCAGAATGACTTGAATAGGGCTGGACACTAAACGCCATACGAGTTAATGAAAAAAACCTTATAGAACGAACTTCCGTCTGCAAATCGCTGCTTCAGTGCAACCAGTTCGATCAATTTCTGGAGCAGGTGATGACTCTCAGATCACGATGAGCTGTTTGCTTCCCCTCACCAGGATAGACCAAGTAGGGATTGATGGCGAGAAATTGTTTGTTGTGTGTTTGGTGGTATTGACAGAAAATCATATACCTTCAGCTGCTCTCTTAAGGCCAAACTCTTAATTGGGAATGGCCCAAAAGCGGCTAGCTTTAACCAATAGGGCAAGAGTTGTGTTCCATCGGGAGCTTGATCAATTTCTGAAGCGAATGGTAACTTGCGATGAAAAGCGGGTCATTTACGGCAACTTAAAGTGAATGGCGGTGAGCTGTTTGCGTCCGTTCACCAGGATTGACGGTAAGAAAAGTTTCGTCGTGTGTTTAATGGGATTGGTAGAGAGTCATCTACTTTCAACTCCCTTAAGGCCAAACTATTAATTTGGAACTGTACTGTCAACAATTCCACCAACTCAAGGAAGGAATCGGCCAAAGGTGGTCGGTCAGCTTTAGCAAATAGGGAAGGAATTTCGGGAATTTCATGTGGACAAGGCTAGACAACAGACGTCAGAAGCTCCGGGAATTTGGTTTTTATGCATCTATCTTATAGTCTAGGTGATCACCACCTATTCCTATCTATAGTGAATAATTTTGTTGGTAAATAATTCGCCTGAAGAGAAGCCTGTCAAAATCAACTGTCGCAGTTTTCTTTGCGATTTAAAAACAATCTTCTGGTTCAGGCACAAATATGAAATTCAAATATGAAATATATTCCACTTTCCACGAGTAAACAAACTAGTTGTTTGGAAAAAATGACCAAAATCTAAATGAAAAATAAGTAGGTCGAAACTGCTAATTTGCGTTGTTTTAGATCAAAATGGTCAACATTCACATGCAATTTTTTTTATTTTATCTAAGTTTTTGTTTCGAAAAGTTTGATACCAAACGTTTAATAGAACCAATCGGGTTTTTTGTACAGCTACAAAAATTCATCTGAAAACCAAATATATATATATATATATATATTTATATATATTCTTCGTAAAATTTTGGTTGATAATGTTGAAATTGAACAAAAAAAGCTCAGAGGGAAAATCATGTCCAGGCAAGTACTGAACTTATCTTCAAAAAATCGCCATTTGTTGAACTTTTTAAAACCATTTCAAAATTTATGTGGTAATAAATCCATACATTGTGCTAATTTATATATATTTATACAAATTTATATATTATAGTTTATATATGTATAATTATATGTTTGCATAGAGAAGGTGTGTTCAAAAAAAAGTGAATTTTCATTTTTCTCAAAAAATATTTATTTATTCATCAATTTCTATTTGATCTCCCTCAGAGTAGTCCCCCTCAGATATAACACACTTGTGCCAGCGTATTTTCCAATCCTCGAAGCAGTTCTGATATGCACTTTTTGGTATGTCCTTGAGCTCTCAAAGCGATTCGGTTTTTATTTCCTCAATCGTTGCAAAACGCCGTTTTTTCATGGGTCTCGTCAATCTTGGGAATAGGAAAAGTCGCAAAGGGCCAAATCTGGTGAATACGGTGGCTAAGGCATGATAGCGGTGCTCTTTTTGGCCAAATAATCTCTCACAAGCAAAGATGAGTAAGCAGGTGCATTATCATGATACAAAAGCCATGAATTTTTTTCCAGGATTCCGGGCGTTTTTTTCATATTGCTTCACGCAAACGGCGCATAACTTTAAGGTAATACTTCTTATTTACCATACGACCTTGTGGTAAGAACTCCTGATGCACTATGCTATGGTAATCGAAGAAAATAGTGAGCAAAACCTTGACATTTAATCGAACTTGGTGTGCTCTTTTTGGTCTTGGCTCTCCTGGACTCTTCCATTGGCACGATTGGGCTTTGGTTTCGATGTTATAACCATACACCCATGAATCGTCACAAGTTATGACCCTTTTAAGCAAATCTGGATCATCGTTGACGTTATTCAAGAATTCCCGAGCGATGCTCATGCAACGTTGTTTTTGGGCAAAATTTAGCAATTTTGGAACGAACTGCGCTGCCACACTCTTCATGCCCAAAATTTCGGAAAAGATTGCATGTTATGAGCCAACCGATATGTCGATATCCTCAGCAACTTCTCTAATTGTGATTCGACCATTCTTCATAACAATTTTCTTCACTTTCTCAACATTTTCGTTGGTTGTTGATGTGCTGGGACGTACAGAGCGAGCGGTCGTCGTTCACATCTTCGCGACCTTCTGTGAAATGCTGGTACCACCTGTAAACATTTTTTTACTCAGATTACTCTCACCGTAAGCCACTGTCAACATTTCAAGCATTTTTGAGCACTTAATTCCATTTTTTACACAAAATTTGATGCAACTTCTTTGAAGCATTTTTTTCGATAGCATGTCATGTCTTATTTATGCCTCTCACAAACAAACTAAACATGCTGCCATATGGATAAAACCGTCAACATATCTTCGAGACGAGTGTACCAACATAAAAAAAGAAAAATAATAATCGAAAGTCGAATGTACGTAGCTTGCGAAATTTGAAAATTCACCATAGTTTTTGAACACACCTCGTGTAATAAATAATTTTTAGGGCACAGAACGCAGTTATTGAAACGGTTTTAAATAATAAGATTTTTTCGGAAAAAACTCAATGTTTTATGTAGAAGATAAGACTTATACGGTCTTCTGCACTCGGAATCACAAATGGTACAAATTGGCGAAATTGCTCTAGGAAAAAAGGGCTCGCCCATAAAAGGCTTAACCCATTATTAGAATAGGACGAGGATATACCCGTTTTGATATTCCGTTTATGATAGCAAGAAATGCTCACCTAAAATGCCTTAAAGTACATATATTTTCCATATAACACTATAGAGGTCGCTCAATTCGCACCAGGAAACGTAAATTTGCGTTTATTCGTTTACTTAAGGCAAGAATCATTCCAATTTATATAATTTTTTCAAGGAAGCGCCCTAATTTTTGGCGTCGTTCCTGAAAACTATTGAAAAATAACCATTTCCACCGGAAAAACCAAACTAAGTCTGTACATTATGTATAAAAAGAAGCGGTGTTTGATTGTGATCATCTAAAATTCCAAAGTACATATATTTTCCATATAACACTGTGGAGGTCGCTCAATTCGCACCAGGAAACCGAGATTTGTGTTTATTTGTTTACTTAAAGAAAGAATCGTTCCAAATCATATAATTTTTTTCAAGGGGGCGCCATAATTTTTGGTGTAGTTAGTGGAAAATATTAAATAATAACTACTTCCAGTGGAAAACCCAAACTAAGTCTGTACATTATATATAAAAAGGATCAGTGTTCGATAGTGATCATCTAACATGCCATAAAGTACATATATTTTCGATATAAGACTATAGAGGTCGCTCAATTCGCACCAGGAAAAAGAGATTTGCGTTTATTCGTTTCGTTAAAGAAAGAATCGTTTCAATTCGTATATTTTTTTTTCAAGAGACCGCTCTAATTTTTGGAAAATATTAAAAAATAACCACTTCCACTAGGAAAACTAAACTTAGTCTATATATTACATATACAAAGGAACGGTGCGTGATATTGCCACCAATCTTACGATCAGCCGGTACATTGTTCGCACTGCTATGGATCGTAATCCAAGGTGGTGAATGTAAAGCTTATGATGCCCTTCTCAGTTTATATTCAGTCCATTTGGTTATGTATAGGAATGTCATGTGTCAGCTGTAATCTATAACGTATCTTAATTCGCAGCTTAGATAGCTTCTTTAGCTTATTGCATGTAATGTATACTCTATGATAAAAGCCTGTCATTCTCGATATAAACCTTTCTGCCCTGTTCAATTATTTTTGCTACGGCTTCTTTTAAAGCTATACGATAATTAGGAATACATACGAGTACTTCAAGTAATTTCACAAAAAGTCTTCGAAAATAACTCAATTTCATGAATTCTGTCTATAATACAATGTAGGGGAGAAAACTCATTTCCCCTTGAATTTGGCATGAGAATAACAGTTATATGAAACATTTTAAACATAACAATAGCCAACAAATCTCATACGCCAACATGCCCTCGATATTCGCAAGTAGCCATTTTGAAGAAAACGTAATTTCCTTTTCCGTAATGTTCCATATTCCGTTTTGTATGTTATAACAATAAGAACCGGAACCTAAAACATGAGTATAACGAGCATAAAATTCCAAGAACAACTCAGTGATAGGGGCTTTTTTTTGCTCTCTTTAGTTTTCAATTTCATTGCCATTGAAATAATAAAGGCCCAAAGAAATAATGTCAAACTGAAAAGAAACCCAAAGCATTGATATGTTCATTCCTTACTCCGCCTCCACAATCAGGAACCTCACTCGTATGTTATATGAGCGTGCTATAGCAGTCTATAGCCTTCATTATTGGTTATAGAAGCATTATTAATTGTAAACAGAGGACAGGACAATGTTTTCCATTATTAACACAGTTAACAATGTCCATTCTACAGACCATTAGCCATTAGTATAGTATAAAATAAGAAGAAATTGATATTACCTATTAAGTGAGAAAAGCGTTTTTAATTAGCACTTACATGGCCATTAACTATAATAGGAATCTCATGTTTCACCTCTTCCTTCGGCAGAAAACTGAGCAAACATTGATTAATTATAAATATCGGGCGATTGTTGATTTAGCTGCCGGGTATAAAACATCTTCGAATATATTACAGTATGTGACGAACTCAAGTGTTGTTCTATTTCCCGGCTTGCACTTTCCACCTGATGGAACCGTGTCAAAGAGGCTTTAGACTTGATAAGCGGAAATTTTGTCAGACGTCAGAAGTTTAGCCTAACCGAAATTCTTCAGCATTCCAATAATATTGCTCGAACTAGATGGCTCAAATTGAATGAGAATGCCCCTCGTAGTTAAAGGATAGCTAACGCCGAAATAGTGAAAAGCGGTCAAGTGATAGAATCAGTATCATAAAAACGGTCCGGTACAAAGAAATTTGTTCATAAAGGGAATGAATCCAGCCCTGAAAGTGTAAGCATTATCAGTGTATTTTCAACTTTATTACCAGTTATTTAAAAAAAAATAAAAGTACTCTATGTTCTATACTTTATGTATAGTATACTGTTATTATAAAGGGTGTCCCAACAAGAACACAAGATTTAAATTTGGCGCCATTCGAAGTGTTATTGTTTGACATTTGACAAATTGTTATTGTTTGCTAGTAAAAGGTACGAGGTTAGTAAAAATGGAGCGCTACACGAATGAACAACGCATTCTCATTGTGAAATTGTTTTACCAAAATGGTGAACATTTTGCGGCTACTGTTCGCAAATTGCGATCAATTTGGGGTCACAATAATACTCCAAAAGAGGCGACTGTAAAGAGATTAATGGATAAATTTGCCAAAACTGGGACTGTTAGTGATGTAAAGACAACAACGCGCCTTCGACCAGGTCGATCGACCGAAAATGTCGCAGCTGTACGTGATGATGTCGCTCAAACTCCATCCACCTCAATTCGACACTGAGCTCAGCAAATTGGTGTCATCAAATCCACTATGCAGCTAATTTTGGCGAAAGATTTGCATCCTCATGCATACAAAGTTCAATTGACTCAGGAACTGAAGCCAGCTGACCATGGACAGCGAAGGGAGTTCGTTTATTGGGTATTGGAGAGACAACATGAAAATGCTGATTTTGCCGATAAAATCATCTTCAGTGGCGAGGCCCATTTCCATCTTGATGGCTTTGTCAATAGGCAGAATTGTCGCATTTGGGGTGAGGATCGGTCGTGTTATTTCGCGTTTTGGAGACCAGAATTGGCCGCCCAGATCGTGCGATTTAACACCATTAGACTTTTTTCTTTGGGGTTTTTTTGAAGTCGATGGTTTACGCGAATAAGCCGACGACGACTCAAGTCTTAAAAGAGGAAATTGGACGCTGCATTAATGAAATACCGCAGCATTTATGCAAAACGGTAATTGAAATTTTCATTAAATGATCGCGTGTGTGCCAGTA
The DNA here is from genome assembly GCA_019455685.1 of Philornis downsi. Taxonomy (NCBI): domain Eukaryota; kingdom Metazoa; phylum Arthropoda; class Insecta; order Diptera; family Muscidae; genus Philornis; species Philornis downsi. The sequence continues at coordinate 879,921 of JAHXMU010000274.1, read as the reverse complement.
AAGCCGCGGCGGCCATCTGCCCAATGTGTTGTTCCATACATAACCTCATTCTGTCTACTTTACGATGTAATAAAGTTTCACGATTTTGTTAAATATATGTGTTTTATTTAAAATTTAAATCTTGCGTTCGTGTTGGGACACCCTTTATTTTATCAGATTGATACTTAATATTTTGACCAAAAGTGTTTCATGACTTTTTAACTCGATTAGGCGGTACCCCTCTGTTTGGCTACTATTTACAAGTTGGCACAGCGTAGTAAAAAGAAAAATGTAAATATATTAGATTAATTCGATTTAGGTTCAAAATGCACCATTTTGTTCGATAACTTGTTGGCAGTTTAAAAGTAATTCTATTATACCTCCTTCACAGAAATCCCTATTGGAAAAAAAAAAACGAAAAACTTGGACAGCTGAATTTTACAAGTCCTTACAATGAGGCGGATGTCTAAGAACTTCCCAACCAAATTGCCGCGGATTCTGACGAGTCACTATCGATGTGAGTGACCTGGCGTTGTACTAACGGAATACTCGTACAATTCTTCTTCCTTTGGCCGAAGATGACATCTTCCACACTATGAGAAGTCCGAATTAAAAACACTACCCAACATGGTTTTGGACTGGATCAACCAAATATCTTTCCTAGGGTAATTTGGTGGGCTGAATTCGAACCTGTAATGGATTTTTGTATATCACGTCAAGTTTTCGAAATACAAAAAAAAAACGTTTTTATTCGTTTTTTACGTAAAAAAATCATTAGTTTATTTAAAAATTAATAAATGTTTAAAAGTGAATGGCGTTATTTGAACGTCGTTTGTATTTTGTTGGTTCAGTTTCACGTATTTGAGTCCAGCAATAGTCTCCCAGCATGTTTTCGTTCCAAAATCCTTAATAATTTCTTTAACTTTTTATCTTGGTAAGCCCTCTCCTCTGTTTCGTCGCTCATCGCACCTAGGTTTTGTGGAAAAAAATCTAAATTCGAATGGAGAAAATGCATTTTGAGAGACATTCGTGCACCCAATTCATAATAATAATTTTTCAATAATTCAGCAATAATTTGTCTGTAGTTTTCACTCTTATTGTTTCCAAGAAAACTGTTCACGATGCTCCCAAAAGATGTCCAGGCTACATATTCTTTCTCCGATGAACATTGTGAAAAATTGTCATCATTCAATAGCTTTCTGATCTGAGGGCCAACAAATATGCCTTCTGCGCTTTTAGCATAAGAAATTGTAGAAAAAACCGCTAACAAATCAAGGGTGATTCTTTAATAGTAGTTTTTTTCTTAAATCGAAACCGCTCTTTAATATTAGTTTTTTTCTTAAATCGAATAAAATACTCAAATTTGCATCATATATTAAAATTTTATATTGGAATCGATAAATTGGTCTTCGCCATTTAATTTTTAAAGATAATTTGTTGTCCGCTGCACCGTCTCAAAATGTGCATTCGGAAGATCCAATTTTTCGTCACTTTTTCGAGCATTTCGGCCTTTATTCTACGAATAACGCGTGTTTTGTTATCCTGTAAGGCTTCAATAGTTCAGCTTGTCCACATAGACTAACAACTTGACATAACCTTACAAGAAATAATCAAGAGACATTAAATCGCAAGATCTTGAGGGTAAGGATTCTTCGGTAAGGATTCTATGCATGCGAGTCGATGGTTTTATGTCCAACAAAGTAAAGTTGGTGCGAAATTTTGAGATAACAAACAACACGAATTGTTGATTCAGCAGATCGATAATGACGACCATAAAATGGTCATATCAAACGTTGCACCTTTTGTCACAGAGCACGAATTTTGATAATAAATTTCAAAGATTTGCAATCGTTGCTCGTTTGTTAGTCTTTCCATGATGAAATGGCAGAGTATACTGTACACTTTTCACTTTGACAGATGACATTTGGACGCCATTACCAATCAGTGCTGCCAACCTGAAAGACTTAAATCTTAAAAAGTCACCCTGTGTTTAAATGCTGCAACATCTTTGTCCAGAACCCTGACAAAGTTCTTAAAAAGGCCCAATTTTATGCCTAGCGGCGTAAGAAGAACGTCATTTGAATCAATTAATGGTTTATTTGAAATGTTTTATTTTTCTGGTGAATACTCAGTCCTTTTTGGCCGCTCTCTTCTCACGTAATGATGACATGTAGCGCGACTATTCTATAGACAAAGGAAACAACAATATTTTGTGAAACCTCCTTGCATACCAGTTAACAAGCCAATGACCCGAAACAGATTAATTTACCCTTTTTACGGTGGTCTACACGATATACAAAGAAATTTAAATCACACACCTTAAGGTCACCACAGAACTTCTATTTATTATCGTTATATTTGAGTAATGTCAAAATTACTGTCACTGATTCGTAATTCGCAATTGGTATGGATGGTTGGACGGGGTTTCATTCCCATTATGCAAAAGAAGAGCCTTTGAACTGTACTTAGAGCCATCAATAAATAATCTCCATTCAGTTTTGTCATATGGCTGGTTCATTGTTTGAAATAAACCATCAACATCAGTACAGTATAGAATAAAGTGCTTCTTTTCAAAATATGCAGCCAATTCCAAGCTTCCACCTCTATCGATTATTACTTTTGTCCCAACTGCAAAATGTTTCCACTGCTGCATTTATGAAGTTAGTAATTTTGCGTCTTCCTTCGTTAAATGTGAATCCCGCATTAGATCATTCAGCTCAGCTTGAGTCACTAAATGGCGTTCATCATCAGCCTGATAAAAACTACCATCGTGACTGGTGAAAAATGTTTCGGACTCACTGCTCGTAGCACTGGGAATGGGTGGTAATGGATTATTTGGGGGACGTTGAACTGGTTTGGAAACCGATTGGACATTCGCGTAAGTAATATTTTTTCGATCTTTCATATCGAATACAGCAATTTTTGTTAAACAGAAATAACTCTCTCCAAAGTACCAGAATTGAAAAATCGAAATAGATCTTCTTCCCATTTGATCACTTGTATAAAATAGTTCTGCAACTATTGCAAAACATTGTCGGTGTCCACAGTTTGTTCAAATTTCTGGCAACGAAACCAAAATAAAGTAAATAAGCATATTTTAATGATTCTGATATTGCACATCCTTTCCTCCTTTTAATACCAAATGTTCACCGCACACAAAGCAAAACTAGCTTGAATCAGTAATACACGATCTCCCTGACATGCTGAAACGATACTGTTATTATGAAGACTTAGAATGAATGTGGGCTTCTGTCAAATTAATAATTGTGAAATTCTAGCGTCAATAGTGAATGTTTACAGTACTGCCAGCAAACGACAAAAAATGAACAAGACGTGATAGCCCAATTTGTATGCCCAGATCAGTTAAAAAAAACATGTTTCGTTTCTGCAGTACATTTTTTTTTTTTATTAAATTTGTAGACCAGTGTATCTAGAAACTCCACTTTCAGCTGACCCCTAAGGTCACCTGATCTGACTACATCAGCCTTTTTAATAGAGTTATGTCAAGCAGGAGGTGTTCAAAACGAAACCAAGGAATTTGACTGAATTGAAGCAGTCCATTCAAACAGTAATTAAGGCGATCACAACAATGAATAACTTTTTTGGTACGTGAATGAGTACAAAGGTCATTTACTTTCTATTACCTTCGTGGAATGGAATCAGCCATGTTTCGAACTTTTGTCAGAGAATGTCCAGACGACAAGCAGATGTGTAACAAACACAGTGTCAGAAATGATATTCGAATGTCCGGAACGGCAAACCGGTCTGTACTAAACACAGTGTGGGATACTGCAAATTAGGAATTTTTGGAAATAACATTCAATATATATTTTTTTATATGTGAGCGCTGTATATGATGTTTTGTGAGTTTCCTTTGTGACCATTCAAACGGCGTAACCGTTGTCTTTTTATCATGATATATAAAAGTTAAAATAGAAATGAATTTTAAGATGTTTTTTGTTTGTTTTCTTTCAGGTAAGCAATACGCCTTAATTTGATGAAATTTTTGTAAGTACACCTCAAAGTTTTAAAAGTTAATAACATAAAACTATTGTTATATTAGTGTATTTCATCCTCTATTTGTTTCAACCCTATCGCGAATGGAGATCACAGTGAAATTGTTAGAAATCAATCCCCTTCTTTACGGTGATTGACTTTAATCGGAATTCATTCTCCAATTTACTCAGATTTTTCTACTATGGTTCTCTTCAGAGATATAAAAATTAATAACTCATTAATTTTCAGTAATCAAAAACATAAAACGGATTTATAGCCCAGGTTTATTTTTATAGTTCATAATAAATGGTGGCAAAATTTTGGATTTCGAAATAAATTGCGTTTCTGTTAGGAAAACAAGCATTTGATTAGTAAATGTTGTCTTATTCGTTTCATTTTGAAATTATTTTTGTTTTAATGAACCTAATTATATAGGTATGGTCAAATCAAAAGTATTATGAACCCAGAAAAACAAATAGATGTAACAAGACTTTCCATAAAAAATGAATTGCAAGTGCTTCTATCTTTTGCCTTCCTTCCCCTGATGCTTTCAATCGGGTTTTGTTTGCATTGCCCTTCTTTGCTCTGTTTATCTGTTTCAATCGAAGACTTTTCCAGACAATTTTGGTCCTGTAGTACAATACAAGGCAACTGCTGTGTTTTCATACACAAAAAAATTCTGGATTTAATACGGCATACTGATGTTCTTAAAGAAAAAAACTGAAATTGGCAAACTTAAACGGTCATCAAATTGAACATCACCGTCTCTAAAGCGACGGAACCAATCTCGACACGTTATTTCACTTAAAGCAGCATCTCCGTAAACATCTTGAAGCTCTCGCTGAACTTCAGCTGCCGTTTCCTTCGATTGAAAGAAGAAAATCAATACATTCCGCATATGATGGTTATTCGGCACAAAATCATACATATTCACAAAACCAAAAGAATACGACGTCCAAAGAAAATCACTATTGTGTCGAGGCGGTATGTTTACCATATGCCTAAGCTTGGCTCATGACATTTAGGTTATTGCAGAATCGATTAGCACTTACAGCTGCCGCCATCTATTGGCAAACAGCGGTAACTTAATTGCGCACCTAATGCATATTTACACAACCAAAAGAATATGGTATATTTATGTCTAAGCTTTGCGCATGACGTTAGGTTGTGGCAGAATCGACTAGCACTTACAGCTGGCGCCATCTATTGGCAAAAAGCAGGAACTTAGTTGTGCACCTAATACATGTTCACACAACCAAAAGAATATGACGTCGAAGAATACCAAAAGAATACGACGACAAAAAAATCACTATTTTGTCGAGGCGGTATGTTTACCCTTTGCAGAATCCTCTAATACTTAGAGCTGGCGCCATCTATTGGCAAACAGCGGGAACTTAGTTGCACACCCAATATATATTCACACAACCAAAAGGATATTGTGGTGTATTTACAATATGCCTAAGCTTTCTGCATGACGTTTAGGTTATGGCAGAATCGACTAGCACTTACAGCTGACACCATCTATTGGCAAACAGCGGTACCTTAGTCGCGCACGTAATACCTACATTGGTAACAGTTCGACCGTCAACCGTGTATATAGAAGATTCTGTAATATTCGAAATTTTTGCCACTTGCATGATTGACTGGTAAAATTGAAGAGACCGGTACATCACTGAAAGAACCAAAACGGTAGAAAACATGGAGAGTGTTAATCAGTCTGTTTGTAACGATCTTTACCTTTCAATTTGGAAGCGACCAAGTTCTTCTGTCGAGATTGCATTGAATTTGGTACAGACTTAAATCTGCATCAATGACCACGTGGACTTATCGGGCTTTATTTTTTGAAGACGAAAGGGGAGGTGCAGTTACTCTGAATTCAGAGCATTATATGGAGATGTTGGACGAAGCCTTGTTACCTAGACTGCAAAACTTTCTTGGCTATTACCAAAAACAAAACGTGGTTCCAGCAGCACGCACATTTTCGATATGCGAGTATGTCTGACATAAGTTGGAGAACATTTCTCCGGCAAAGTCATCTCCACTAAAGTTGACATAAACTGGCATCCACATAGTTCTGATTTTACTACTGTGGGCGTTTTCCCATGGACTTATCTGAAATCTAAAGTTTAAGCCTATAAAGTAACTTTCCTGACACATTTGAAAGAAAATATTCGTTGTGATATGACAGCCATCGCCGAGTCTCCCTGCAATGCCGTCATAAGAAGTTTTACTCTTCACTGAAATTAGTGCCCCGAACGCAAGATTTTTACATTTGAACGATATTATTTTTAAGAAATGAGTTCCAAATTGCGTACTCTAAGAAATAATAAATATTTTTTTAGCAAAACGTCTAACTTTTTTAAACCGATTCACTAAATATAAACTTTCTTGTTAGACTCTTTGTACAAAACAGAGCAACAGATTTTATAAAAAGAGCTAAATGACGTAAAACGATGCAAATATAATCGATATTGTGGTCCTTTTTTTGATATATAAATCATCACAAATTTCAGATGTTGTAATACTGATGTCAGATTGTATCTATAATTAACAATTCTCAACCTATATCGTAGCAATACACATTTTTCGTTAGAATCTGTAGCGACAAATATTGCCCATAAACAAGGCGACATCAGAATTCACAAAATTAATTTAAAAGAACAACTTTGTAAACAAGAAAATCTCTATTTCTTTAATAAAATTGAAAATACTCATGCAAAGAATTTCTATGGCACTTGAAAAAGCCATTTGCCAAAGAAATAAGTTACATTTACCTGCATTAATAAACAAAGTCCTTTACAAAACATCCTGTGTGGGATGACATCGTAAGTCAACAACGTTGGCCAAATGACAAGTAAAATACACTCATACTTAGAACTTTTACGTAAAGTCAATACAAAATGTTCATCTCATATTGTTGAAATTTTATGTAATCGTATTTGCAAAGTTTTTACGTTCACAACATATGCTGAACTTTACTGCCATGTTTGTGGGTCGAATCCATTCCCATTTGTGTATCTGATGGTTACTACATCAGTCGTTAGTAAAAATGAAATTTGTGCATGTACTCGTATTGTGGCTGACATGTAAACAAATTGTTTCATATCCGCTTCCTTCGTAAAGGATTTTTAGTCGACAGTTACCTATTGTAATAATTAATGAGGAAATCATACATTTGAAGAGGGGTGTTGTTTTGTTACTCTCATGTTAAACTTTACCAAATGATAAGTAAAGCAATCATTCATCGCAATATCGTTGAATATATCTGACTTTGCATTACGACGTTGTTACCTCTGCAATACGGATTGAGGTCGTATTCTACGTGTGTATCCTATGATTTGTGGTTACACAACCGTTCCTAGCACGTTGACTACTCTCATTAGTGGACCTCCCGGAAGGCTAAGTTGACTGATATTTTCCTAAATTTAAAAAATTGATCTCATTTCGTTACTTCAGCTTGCATGATCTGCAAGGGCTACCCCAAAACTAGCCGACCTAACAAAGAACACGCATAAAAGTTGGGAAACATTTTCTTTATTTTTCAACATAATTTTCTTTGAGCTCGATACACTTTCACCAGCAATATTCAATAGTTTTGTAAACCCTGTTTATAGTAAGAACTGTAAAACTCCTTAAAATAGCCAATAACCGCAGACTCCATCTCTTCACTGTTGGCAAATCTTTAACCACCCAACTATTTTTTTTAAATTTGGAAATGTCACATAGTCAGAGGTAGCTAAACCTGGCGAATAAAATGCGTGATGAGGCAATTCGAACTTTAATTCATTAATTTTGGCCATCACAATAGTGGATGCGTGAACTATAGCATAATCTTGATGAAACAACATTTTATTTTTCGCCAAATGCGGACTTTTTTGTATAATTGCATCACCTAAACGCTGCAATAAATTAGCATAATATTCGCCGTTAATGGTTTCTCCTCTCTGAAGATAATGAATAAAAATAATCTCATGCGCATCCCAAATAAAACATACACCATGGCCTCGCCTGCAGATGGAACCACAATCGTCTTCTTTGAACACAATTCTGACTGTTTTGACTATTTCTTTGTCTCAGGTGCGAAGTGGTGAACCCAGATCTCATCCACGATTAAAAATTAACGCAAGAATTCGGTTTTATTGTGGGGAAAGATCGCTAAACACTCTACTGAAATACCTTTACGACGCTGTTTTTGCTCTATTGAAAGCAATCGCGGCACCCACCTTGCGCACAGCTTTCTCATCTTCAAACCTTCGGTCAATGTACGATATATAGCACTTCTTCAAATGCCCAGCATTTCAGCTAACTCACACACTTTCAGCTAGCTCACGCTTTTTTCCATAATTTCATCACCTAAACGCTGTAATAAATTAGCACAATATTCGCCGTTAATGGTTTTTCCTCTCTGAAGATAATCAATAAAAACAATCCCACGCCATGACCTTGCCTGCAAATTGAACCGTCTTCGACTTCTTTGGACACGATTCTCCCATTCCAGTCCACTGGCTTGACTGTTCTCAAATGTGAAGTGGTGGAACCGTGTTTTATTCATGGTTATACGAGTACTTCGACACAACAATTCGGTTTTATTACGGTGAAACATTGCCAAACTCTGTATTAAAACGGCTTCACGACGCTGTTTTTGATATATTGAAAGCAAGCGCGGCACCCACCTTTCGCACAGCTTTCTCACCTCCGAATCTTCGGTCAGTAGATGATGTACATCATTTTTTGAAATGCCTATCATATCAGCTAACTTACGCACCCTTAGCCGACGATCATTCAATACCATTTTGTGGATTGTTTTAGCCGTGTTTGGCGCGGACCTCAGTTGGTCGACTACTACGGTGTTCATCTTGGCAGCTCGTACGACCTTGTTTGAATTCTGCTACCCAATATTTTATAGTCGTATACGGAGGAGCGGACTCCCCCAAAGTAGAATCTAGCTCGGCTTGAATATTGATTGGACTGAGACCTTTCATATGGAAATATTGAATTACATAACGGTGGCCAATTTTTTCCATATTTACAAATTCACTTAGATTACTTACTTTTGATGGCTTAAATACAAATACTAAACAGTCATAAACGGGGGAGCAGACTCTCCCGAAGTAGAATCTAGCTCAGCTTTAATATTAGTTAGACTGAGATCTTTCAAATGGAAATATTGAATTACATAACGGTGATCAGTTTTTTCATGTTTATAAATTGACTGAGATCGTTTACTTTTGATGGCTCAAATAAAAAAACTAAACAACCACTGCCATTTTTCGCCAAAATATATATATTTTTTTCAAACTACTGGCACCATCTACATCAGGTCGGTTAGTTTTGGAACCGTTCTCGCAGTATGGACTAAATTCACTATCTTCTCATATATTGACCCGCAGGAATGATTTGATAAGGCATAAATGTAACGCCGAGAAATAAGCGCTCAAAAAACAAAGTATCGTTTGAACAAACTCGTTGCATGATTGATAAGGTCGGTTGAGCGATGTCCGTCTGTCTAACTGGCAGTCATAATAACGGTTGTAAACTTTTTTGAAACTGTTTGAAACTCGGTGCAGCCTAATTTTTTGCCAGACCTTTGGTGGGTATTGTAAATGGACTACATCGAACTACACCTGCTGGTATCTCCCATACATAATGGATCGATTTTCAGTAATTCAATTTTCTCCCTTCAACTCCTCATCCATAGACTGCAGTAACTTAAATTTTGCCCGTAGTATTGGTTCGCTATGCTTCTAGTACTTTCAAGTGCTTAAATTCCTATTTTGTATATATGTAGTTGCACTGTTAGTTCTCGTAGCTTCCATACAGTTATTCGAAATTCAATCATTCCTCTGTAATTTTTAATTAGTGGGCCGAGGTAGTCTAGATTTGTATGCATTATATTGCCCCGCCGACATTGGCGCGATGGCGGGTTCAATTCTTCAAATGATTATTTGAGCGGCGGTCGGCACGATGTATCTGACGAACACTTGGAGTAGTCAAATAATCGACAAGTCTAGGGAATACTTCTCAAATTGCGACATACCGAATCGTCCTTTAACTGTAGTTTCCATTGAATTAGTCCAAGGTTGAATGCATAGAATCTCACTGAATGTGAGAAAGTATCATTATTTGATCAGCGGTTACCTCGATATGCCCGGCGAAAAGTTCGAGTAATCGAATAATTGGAATCGGCATTAAACTGTACGTCTTATTGACTGAGGTTAGAACATTTGAATGCTGAATGTGAGAAACTCTGCTTAATCTCACATATCTCATACGTGCCATGATGGCTAGAACATGCGACTATCATGCATCTTGGATTTAAGCCCCCGATATAACTACCTATCATTATCATGTCTGGTAAATTCTACTCAAGTTGTGAAGTTCGGAATCATCGTTAAACTGTAGGTCCCGTTGAATAAGTCTAAAAATAAAATGTGTCTACGCTCACTGAATGCGAGAAGCTCTCTCTTTATAATTCTCTATAAGATTGGAGAAAAATCCGCTAAGTACAAACGCATTTCCTGGTACCTTTTATACAAATGACCGCTTTCATTCGCCACCCTATGTATAATACCCAAAAAATTGTATCTGATCAAAAACGAAAAGTTTAGCCTTGAAATCATGTATTAGCTAGGATTTGTCATAAATAGTAACCGCTCCTATCCAATCCACTTATATGTTGTATATATAACTGAGGCTTAATGAAAACTGTGTCTTTCAGAAAAACAATAAAACCACACTGGGAAGGATCGTTTGTTAGGGATCTATATCCATCGATTTCAAACAGCTTTGATACACTACCCGGACAAAATATAGTAATTTTCATAAACAATAATAGAGTAAAAGCTGGGCCTTTTAGTATACTGAAATTTGTAGTCTACGATACTGAACGGACAAGGCAATATCATTAAAGAGTTATCTCACCGGCGATGAAGCGCGTGGTATGGAGGTGGAGGTGTCAATGTTCAACTCCTTTTCCTACTTAATAGTATTTCGTTTATCAAAATGTATCCCCCTTTCTAATATTGAATTTTGCTTAGCAAAGATTTGAAATGCGTTTTATGTTGTCTTAGAATCTTTTACCAACTTGTTTTGAAATCAAATAAAACTTGTAATTATAAGCAAATATCTGTAAATTGTCGCAAAAGCAGTGGCTGGGTAAAGTCACAAAGACGCCAAATTTTTAAGAATCTCATTAACAGACAAATAAATACAATTTTAGCTAGAGAGGTGAAAACATATGAATGGCGTAGACAAACAGAGTTACGTGGCGCGTTTGTTGTTTAACTTCATAGACAAAATGAGGACTGGTACAAATAAACCTGGCAGAGAAAGCGTTGCACAGTGACTCCTCGATAGGATATATTGCTAAATAACACAATGATCAATGAATGATGAAAGTAGTTTTAATGTTGTGAAATTATTTTGCAAATTCAACTTCACACAGTGCCGTAATTTTTTTAATGTACTCGTATGTTGAAGTGACAAATAATTTTATAATAAAACAAATTCCGATTCGACCAAATTACTCATTTTCTTTATTTGTTTTTGTTGTCTGATTTAAAGCTAACCACTTCAAATATATCTTAATTCCATATTAGAATGAAAAATTATATTTTGTTTTCAAAATCTATTCTAAGATTTGCATTCAGTTTTCATAAATGGCAATTAAATTTTTTTCGCAAAATTACAAACTCTTTGACGAAAACCGAACATTGCAAAACGCGAAATATAGCAAGCGAATAAAAATTTTGTGGGTCTGATACTGTAACGGTCGCACAATTCTGATTTCTTCGATTCCATTCCAGTAAGTTTGATGTCAAAAATGTACCACACTCTGGAAGGTTAATTGCCGGAAATGTCAATCGTCATGTGAAACAGAAAATTCCAAAATATAAAATATATATGGCGAAAAGAATTTTTGTGGACCTGATACTGTAACAGTCGCACAATTTTGATTTCTTTGATTCCATTCCAATAATTTTGATATCAGAAATGCATCACCCACTTGAAGGCCAAATGCCGGAAATGTCGATCGTCATGTAGAACAGAAAATTCCAAAACACAGGGTGGCCCATATGAGTGTTGGCGATTTAATTCTTCAATTTCTCAGTAACGCGTGGCTCGGGGATATGTTGTTCGCTGCGCCGCTTCCTGGAAATTTAGTCGCCATGAAGCCGTACACGGGAGTGCAGCATGCATTTTGTCTTCGAGCGTATTACGAAAACAATAAATCAGTGATTACTGCATGACGTTTGTATCGGCATGAACACGGTTTACACGATTTAAGTGAAGTTCCAAGCGCCAATGTGATACGAAAATGGATCAGAATGTTCGAAACAACCGGCTCAACAGTACCAATTACGGTTCGTGGTCGCCCAGTTTCTGCAAGATCAGCCGACATTGTGGAGCGTGTTCGTGTTTCAGTTCAGCGAAATCCGCAACAGTCAACACGTAAGAGAAGTCAGTCTTTGGATGTCAAAAGAACAACTTTACGACGAATTTTGAAACGTGATTTGCATTTGAAGGCTTATAAGATTCAGATAGTCCAAGAATTTAAACCCGATGATGCCAATAACCGACTGATGCTAGAGCGGTTCAACAATTTAAACAACGTGATTTTTAGTGATGAGGCCAATTTTCACCTTAATGGCCATGTGAACAAGCAAAATTGTCGGTTCTGGTCCGAGACTAATCCCCGACGCTTGCATGAACGTCCACTTCACAGCCCTAAGCTTGTCGTGTGGGCTGAGACAACGTCAACCGGTATTATTTTACCATACTTTTTTGAGGACGAAAGAGGGCATGCGATGACGGTTAGAGCGAACAATTATTGCAACATGCTAGCAGACTTTTTGGTGCCAGCTTTGCAAGAACTTCAAGGCAATACCTCGAGGATGTGGTTTCAATAGGATGGGCCACATGTCATACGGCTAGGGTATGCATAGAGCTGCTGAAAAATGTTTTTCCTGGAAAACTCATTTCGAAAAGGGGGTATATTGAATGGCCCCCACGTAGCCCCGATCTCTCTCCATGCGATTATTTTCTATGGGGCTACCTCAAACCGGTAGTCTACGAGAATAATCCGACCAATTTACAGCAGTTGAAGAGGAACATTATTCAGGAAAGTAACAAAATACCGAGAACAACTTTTCAATGAGTTTTCCAAAATTTGCGACTTCGGTTCCAAGAGTGTCAAGCAGCCGAGGGAAGCCATTTGGACAACATTATTTTTAAGTCTTAAAAATTCCCATGCTTTG
>JAHXMU010000274.1:855952-866589 GCA_019455685.1 Philornis downsi | reverse complement strand
TTTTTAAAAATACAAATATATTTTTTTTATGTTTCGTTGTTTTTTTTTTTTTAATTGAATATTTAAACCGACAACACCCTTATGGCCCACCCTCAATTGCCGAAATAAATTATCAATTCTGAACGTTAAGTCGGCATTGTTCCGATTGCCCAGGTGTTAAACAGTGCACAAAAATTCCCTTTGAAAAAAACCGAATAAGGACACGAGTTAACGAAAAAGAAAAAAAACTGATGTATCGACTTTCCATCTGCAAATCTTCTACTGAATCGCAACAAAATCGACCCATTTTTTTTGAAGCGGGTGGCGACTGGTCATGAAAAGTAGATATCGTCGTAGTCTTGCAAAATTAGTGCCAAGAGAAACTTTTGGAAATCAACTGTTCCATTTTTTCGCCAATAGGGATGAGAGTTTTATGAGAGAAACATGATGGAATTACCTTCAAAACAGGAGCAAGTTTTTGAACAAAACTGTGCATAAATCGCATCATTTTCACTATACTAAATGTGACGTTTTAAATTCTGATTTTAGTCTTCGTAAGCATTACAAGGAAATTTTTACAAAAAGCAAAACCAGGCTTAAACATCGTTTACAACTTAAAAAGCTAATATTCTCAAAAGGCCTCAATATGAGCTTAAAAATGTCAATAATTTTTTTTTTTTTTTTTTTTTGGAAAATGCTAACAAATGTATGTAAAGGGTGGCGCATGAGTAATGTTAGCGGCGACTATATTGAATGCGTTATTGTGCATCATTTGATTTTAATTCGTGAACCAATTGCATCTTATATGGGAAAAGATGTAACATATGTAAAATTCTTTGCAAATACCGCCTAGACATCTCGCCTGGTGGAAGTTTCGGGGTTTTCCTCAATACAAAGGTTACTTCATTTCGAACTGCACGGGGTCTTCCAGCACGCGGAGGAGCATTTCGAACATGAAAGACATTTCGATATGATCTGATGTATAATCGAATGCTGACTTTCAAAGTAAAATTGAACAACTTTGGTTCTTTGTTCTGTGCTGAGCCTTTCCTACAAAAATTTCCCAAGTATTATTTAGTTAATTCTGTAAAGAGGCGAAAAAACGACTTCAACAAAAAATGTATTCACTGATCAAATCTTAACGTTGCTTATGCGCCACCCTATACATATGTGGTCACAAGAAGAAAAGTCTTGTGTAGAGTTGGGACAAAGGCAAGTTTATCAGTTATTGTTATTGCATTTATTCAGGCCCATATTTACATTAAATATTCCTTTTAAAGATCTATGTAGTTCAGAAGTTATAGACATTTTTCAAAATAGTGACTTCTGAAAATTTCCATATAATATATTGGTATAAATAAGAAAATGTTTTGTGGTTAGGTCAGCAATAATTTGGCAAGATTAAGAAAAAATTAGAGATAAAATACGAGAGATTAAATTGTGTTTAAAATCGTTATTTCACATCCTTACGTTGCGTACCTTTAGTGGGTGAAGAGTTTAGGGATAGTAAATAGGAAGTTCTAATTTCATATTATGCCAAAATTGATATTTCATGAACTGTCGCAGATTGAGGACTAACTCTCAACTCATTTCTGCATCACGAAAATGGCGAGATCATCGGGTGGAAGACCACTGCTAGAGTGCTGAGGTAAATCCTTTTTTGTGCAGAATTGGTCATAGGAATCAGAATACCTAAGATAGGAAGTTCATTAGTTTATACATTAAAACAAATGTTGCCCTTTAAGGTAAATTTTAAAATTCTACATAGTCTGGAAATTGTAACAAACACCCGTAATATTTTTTTTTTTTTTTGAAAAAACTTAGTATTCCAAATCGACAAATTCGTAGTTGTGTCGATTTTTCTTATAAGAAAAAAAGATATAAATATAGAAATACATAAATATGTGCAGTAATTTTAGTCAAGTAAGGTGTTTTATAAATGCGAGGTGTGTTCAAAATAAAAGGTGAATTTTCGTGGGCTACGTACATTGGACTTTCGATTTTTTTTTATTTAAATACACTCGTTTCGAAGATATGTTGATGGTTTTATCCATATAGCATGTTTAGTTAGTTTGGGAGAGGCAAACTCATTTTGGCCAAATGATCTCGGCCTTCTGTGAAAAGCTTGTACCACTTGTAAACATTTTTTAGGCCCAGAGTACTCTCAACGTATGCCACTGTCAACATTTCAAGTGGTTTTGAGCACTTAATTCCATTTTTTACACAAACTTTGATGCAACTTCTTTAATCCATTTTTTTTTTTTTTTTTTGATAGCAGAAAATCGCCGAACACGCAAAACACTTGTCTTTATTTATGCGTCTCATAAACAAACTAAACATGCTATATGGATAAAACACAAAAAAAAAAATACTAATCGAAAGTCGAATGTACGTAACCCGCGAAATTTGAAAATTCACCTTATTTTTTGAACGCACTTCGTATATATATTTTTTTTTGACATTTCCTAGACTTCAATCGTAATTAAAGGATGTGCGTTGTGAAAATTAGTCTCTTCTAACGGGAGACGGGAGGGAACCATTCAATTTCGTATGATTTTTGACGGCGCCAACGCTGGGCGAATCAATTCTGCAACCTTGACTCGCAAAGAATTGAAACATTTTCCATGACTCTGTAGGCCACAAAATCCATGGTCTTGTGTATATAAGCTTCGGCCCCATCAAATCTTTAACTCCTGACTATTTTACCCACTCGATTTTTTCCAAATTGTGACCATCTACGTTATCTGCCATAATTATTTCTAAATTTACTTAATCCTTGTTGCAGCATAAATCAGTGTACATTTTGCCAGCATTCGCACAACAGTTGTAAAGGGGGGGATGGAGAAGTTGTTTGTAGAAAATTAAGCGGGTTACTTATAACAAGGTCCTGCGTTTAGTATTATGCTAAGACAGACATACTGACTGACTCACACACACACAATACTTTGTGGGAAACACGTCTACTTTACACGTTAAACAAGAACGTATTTCTTGTTGTCACTCAAAGTGATAAGGAGGGGACAAAGAGAACTGAATACTATAGAATACGACATTAACTAAATATTCGTGTGTTGGTAGACACTTGGCTAAGGTGAGGTGCGTTCCTTTGGAGACAGAAAGTTTTCTTGCTGTTACGAAGAAAGGCGTTCAATCGTGACTGCTTTCTAATTCCTCTGTTGTTTAGATGCTTACATCTGCCTAAGGACGTGCAGTGCACAGAAATAATAATGACAGATGATAGGAAAGAAGAACCGGGTATTTTTTTTTTTTTTTGGCATTTGTGATAGACAGGCTTTTTGATTGACATAATGTGATGGCTGCCAGTTTGGTAGTATGCAGAGAAAACATAATTTTAAATTCTAATACAAATAAATTTAAATGAAAAACAACCTTTAATGGAAAACGTAATCATTTTAATGTCCGACGATAAGAAATTTCAAGTTCAGTGTTATCCAATGTACACCAAAATGGGTTAGATTATTGCAGGTACTGTTTGATTTTTGTTCTTGAAAAGAGAACTTTGCCATTAAATTACAGGCTTTAGTTTATTTGGTTTTATTGATGGCAACGCCGAGTCTGTATAATAATATGCCACTTTGAATTTTTAGTAACACCCAAAGAGTAAACTCTTTGTTTGTTGAAACTGACCACTAGATTTTGTCTTCATTTACCGTCTGACCCAATTTTGTTGACTGACAAACAAATCCCCTTGAGTTAGATATGTGAGAGCTTTTCACATTCAGTAAGACTTTCAGGCTCAATCAAGAGGACCTATACAGTTTAACAACAATTCGAAACGTGACAGTTTGGCAAGCATTTACCAGACTTGTCAATTACTCAACTATTCGAAATGTATCTCAAGCACATCCTGGTGACTGTCGCTCAAATATTGATAGATGGCTGTATTGGGGATTGAACCTGCGATCTCGCGAACAATGGTCATGTGTACTAACTAACCATCGCGCCACGGTCACCATTGACATACATATAGTCAGGGACTAAAGTTTGGAATATACCCTTCAATTTTTGAGTTTTACGAAAAGAAAAGATTACACAAAAATTTTAAGTACGTAACTTTATTACGCATTAGGAATGATTAAAAATGATAATAGAAAACATTGACTTCATCAAAAATAAATCAGTAAATCTCACAAAAACAAACAAAAAAATCATTGGTCTTTAGTTCCATTAAATTAATTAAACATAAATGAAAAATTCTTCAATATTTTGTGGGACCGCCCTGCCCGTCGATAACTGCTTGCAGACGATGTGGCATGGATAGCACCAAATTTTCTGTTTCAGATACCGGGATTTTTGTCCATGCCTTCTTGAGAGCTTCTTTTTAGCGAATCCTTGCTCGTTATTGAAAATTTTTCCATTTTTCTTTTCATTAGATGTTGTTCCATTATGCTCTTGTAGATATGTCGATTCATTATATCAGCAATAAAGGCCAATCTCCCAACACCAATTGCTCCTATTGCTCCCCAAACCATCCCATTGCCCCCGCCGTGCTTTACAGTGGGAATTAAGTTTTTCGTATGAAGGACTGTTTTCGCTTTCCGCCACACTTTTGCTCACTTCCACACAAATTGAATTTCCATTTTCTGCGAAAAGAACGGTTTTCCCAAAATTCTTCGTTCTTGCTCTTGTATTAATTTGCAAATTCCAATCTAAGTCGTCTATTTTTCTCACTTATTAAATGCTTCTTTCGTGGAACTCTGCTTTTACACCCCTTCTCCTGCAATGCTCTTTCCACTGCTCTTGAATGAACTTGTTTGTTCAATATGTTCGCAATATCAACTGCTATTTTTTGGGCACTTACTTTTGGATTTTTTTTTACTTCCTGCAAAATGTGGTTAACATCTCGACGAGAAAGTTTTTTTGGTCGTCTGCTTCTCGCCATATTTTCTACTGAACCATTTTGTTTGTATTTTCGTATTATATTTTGGACGCTCGAAAATGAAAGGAATACAGGACAGGACAGGACGCTGGAAAATACAGGAAATGATAGGAATACAATGAAGAATGTATTTCTATTTCGTGAAACGATTGGCCTCTTTAAAATGTTTTATTAAAAAAAAATTTATTATTTTAACACCGGCTTCTATTTCTGCGAAAGCTTTTCTACGTGCAGCTTTGTTGGAAAAGTAACTTGAACAACAGTAATACAGGGTGATTTTTTAAGATTTAAGTTTTTCAGATTAGCAGCACTGGTTGGTAATGGCGTCCAAACGTCATCTGTCAAAGTGAAAAGTGTACAGTATACTCTGCCATTTTATCATGAAAAGTTTAACAAACTAGCACTGATTGTTGAAATTTATTATCAAAATTCGTGCTCTGTGGCAAAAGTGCATCGTTTGATTCGACCATTTTATGGTCATCATGATCTACATGCTGAATCGACAATTCGTGCTGTTATCTCCAAATTTCGCACCAAATTTACTTTGTTGGACGTAAAAACGTCGACCCGCATACGAACAGTGCGTATCGAAGAAAATATTGCAGCCGTAGCAGCCAGTGTTAATGACGATCGTGAAATGTCAATTCGTCGCCGTTATCAGTCAGAATTGTTGAATGACGTCAACGATGATCCAGATTTGATTAAAAGGGTCGTAACTAGTGACTAATCAGCGTTATACGGTTATGACATCGAAACCAAAGCCCAATCGTCCCAATGGAAGAGCCCCCAAGACCGAAAAAGGCACGCCAATTTCGACCAAATGTCAAAGTTTTGCTCACTTCGATTACCATGACGTAGTACATCAGGAGTTCTTACCACAAGGTAGTTATACGCCGTTTGCGTGAAGCAATACGAAAAAAACGTCCGGAATTGTGTAAACAAAATTCATGGCTTTTGCTTCATGATAATGCACCTGCTCACTCATCTTTGCTTGTGAAAGATTATTTGGCGAAACACAACACCGTTATCATGCCTCAGCCGCCGTATGCACCAGATTTGGCCTCCTGCGATTTTTTCCTGTTCCCAAGATTGAAGAGACCCTTGAAAGAACGGCGTTTTGCGTACACTCTTCCATTGCTGACACAACCGTCATGTACTCGGCTCCGGTTGAAGAGAAATCCACTGCATATTGTCTTTTAGTACCCTACGATGCAGAAAAAGTACCCCGTAGTCGAACGCCTACTATCGACATCGCCTGCCCAGCCTGCATCACAATAACCAATTGAACCTTGTAGATCACTTTCATATGAGTATACTAAGCCCTTGTCTATTGTCCCTTTCATGTTTCTGAATATTCGTTTCACTGCCGCCTAATGAGGTCTTCCTGCATGCTCGGCTTCAGTTGAAGTAAAGCCACTGTACGTTGTCTTTTAGTATCCCACAGAATAAGTACCCCGTAGTCAGTCGAACGCCTGCTATCGACATCGCCTGCCCAGCTGGGATCACAATAAACAAATTAACCTTTTGGATCACTTTCATATACCATGTTCTTATCTATTGACCCCTTCAGCTATCTGAATATTCGTTTCACCGCCTGCCAATGAGGTCTTCCTGGATTGGTGATGGACAAGCTGAGTGCGTTCACTCCATGGCTTATATCAAGTCTGGTGATTTGAGCTGTGAAAATCAAACAACCTACCTATATAGCTGGCTTATATTGAGTTGCTGTCATCTCTTCTTTTTCAGTGGTAGGAAACATCTCTGACGTCAGCTTCTGATTCACTTCCATTGGAGTTGACGTTGGCTTGCAGTCATGCGTGGAAAAGCGTCGTAAAATATGTATCGCGAAATTCTCTTGCCCGGCACTGAGAAAGCCTCTTTCACGTCTTTCATTTTGAAGTTCATGAAGTGCCCCTTTTTTTAAGCTGTTGACAATATTTAGACCATTAGAAAAAGGAAAAGGCTGTGGCATCGCGCTATTACTAATGCAATGATAGACTTACTTGTCAATGTCACTTCTCTGTAGACCAAATTTTCAAAGAACATCGTATAATTTCTTGCTTCAATACACTATTGGCCTGTTTTAGGCCATAAAACGATCCTTTCAATGCGCATGCTCTGCCAGTACCATCGTCGAAACCCTGTAGTGGTGACATATACATCTTCTCCTCCATTTAACACTAAATACTATTAGAGCATTCAGTTGGTGTATTAACAGCCTATGCCTTGCCGCTAACGCAAACAGGACACATAAGTATGTAAACTACAGGGACAAAAGTTTTCCTGTAGTCCAAAACTTTTTGCCGACTGCAACCTTTAACCACTAACATTGCCTTTTTGTATGGTTTGTTGATGTTTGCATCCACTTATATTGTATGGCCTTCGTCACTTGTGGAAGATCAGTTAGGAACCAAAAGTTGTTTTTCGATAGAAAAAAGCCTCCTTTTCAGAAATCATTGTCTAACCTTAAACTTGATTGGGGTTGTATACAATAATGTGTATAAAAAAAATCTTCAGCATGTTTAAAATTTCACTGCAATGTCTGTCCTAATAATTTATGCGAATTCTAATATCTACATGCGTGACCAACAGCTTGCTTTCATATGGTTAAATGTGAAGATTTTCAGAAAAATTTGTGAAAATTAAAAAAAAAAATCCGTAGTTTTAGGAAAATGTATCGTTATAATTATCTGTTTTTAGACTAATTTTTTTTTGTAAGAATTGTTTTGATTTTGTTTCCATTTGTCAATTTCATTGCACTCAGTTTTGCCTAAAAATTATATACTCGTGTGTAAGACCTTATTGACATAGAATGACCTTTGACATAGTTAGAATGAGTCAATTTAGGTCAAACATAGACCATCTTATTCCATAACTTGTTACCATTTTGAAAGTAATTCCATTTATGCCTCTCTCATAGAAAACCGGGACTCCGAAGGCAAAAAATCTGGTACAGTAGATTATTGGGAGGCGAATTTTTTCACCACCAAAATCATTTGCCATAGACAACAATAAATGATACTCACGTGGTGTCATGACCCGGGCTAAATGGTGTACGCATAGAATCTCCCAATCAGGCTTCCGAAATTTCTAGCGACTCCCTATCAATGTGTGTGACTTGGAGTAGTCCAGATGGAATGCAATCCCACTCTTGTTGCTGAAAGCTGGTCGCTTTTGAATAATTGATTGCTTCAGACGATAGTACAGCTCCGAATGAAGAGTTTGGCCATGGGGGAGCAGTTCAAAGTAAATGAATCCCTGGCAATCTCACCGAACACACAACAAAACCATCCTGCCCGTCAATATTGGAGGCTTGGCCGCTGATTGCTTCGTTTTCGCTTGACGTTGACACTTGTCGTAAGGCACTCAAATTGTCATCACCAGTCGTAATCCATTTCAGAAATGGATCAATTGTATGTGCTATCTAGAGATGAAATTTTTTTTCGCATTAACTCGTATGTCGTCCATACAATTTGTATCTTTATGTCTTTATGTTATCGATTGATTTCAAACGATTTCCTAAATAATGTCTATCTCTTGGGCAGTTGAAACAGTGCTTACATAATGGTCAAATTTGAAATTTTCTGCTTTTCTAACGATATTTTCGACAATTGGCCTTTCAGGGCATGATATATCTTTAACATCAAAACTATGTGAAGGATATCGGCGAAACTAAAATTGCCCATAATTGGCTATTGCAGTATCAGGATCATAAACATCATTCACGTTTTCAGCAGCCTAGCGGTCCCTTTCGCCTTTATCGAAGGAAAATTGTTAAATATAGCGAATTTTCTCTTTGCTGTGTCTATTTTTGGCAAGCCCTCAAACAATACTGAGGCGAACAATCTTAAAACTGTCTGAGTGGTTTTTTGAATACCAAATCTTAACTTTCTAACGCCATCTAGTGAAGACCGATGGCAAATATATAACGTGGGAAAAATGAGGAATTTCTTTTCACTACACATAAAAGAAAAATTCGAGGTTCCGTAAGGCAATATATGTATATTGTATAATATATGTATATTTTACATTTATCTAATATATCAGGTGCGCAAAAGCAACTTTATTATGAAAACTTGTTTAAAACGATTCATTGAAAGTGTTGGCCTTCGCTAGCTACTACTTTTTCCCATCTTTTTGGCAGAGCTTGAATTCCGTCACGGTAAAACTGTTCATCTTTGGAGGCTATCCACGAATCTAGCCATTCCTTGACGCCGTCATATGAGTGGAACTGCTGGCCAACCAGACCGCGTGCCATCAAACGGAACAAGTGGTAATCGGACAGCCCAATACCTGGAGAATATGGTGGATGGGGTAAGACTTGCCATTTCAACGTTTTCATGTAGGTTTTAACGGGTTTGGCCACGTGAAGCCGAGCGTTGTCATGCTGAAGGATGACTTTTTCGTGCCTCTCTGCGTATTGCGGGCTCGACTCAATCGCATTAACTGAAGTCGATGCCGATCCCCAGTGATGGTTTCGTTTGGTTTCAGCAGGTCGTAATAAATAACACCGACCTGATGCCACCAAATACAGAGCATAATCTTCGCAGCGTGAATATTCGGTCGAGGTGACAACATAGAAGCGTCACTGGGCAATCGGGAATCCAGTTTTCATCACCCGTTACAATACAATGAAGAAAACTTTTCCTTTTCTTTGTCGCTGAAGCAGTTATTCACAGGTGAAAAAACCATGCTCAGCGTCTCTTGGCTTCAACTCATAAGGAACCAAAGTTCCTTCCTTTTGAATCATTCCCAACGCATGCAATCACTTGGAAATGGCTTGGTGGGTAACTCGTAATACTGAAACAAGCTCTACTTGCGTCTGACACGGATTCCCATCAAGCAATGCCGTCAATTTAGTGTCTTCGAAAGTTTTTCGTCTTCTTTCACGCAAACGGTCGTTAACAACAAAATCACCGTCTTTGAAACAACGAAACCAATCTCGACACATTGTTTTGCTTAAAGCAGCATCTCCACAAACGTTTTGAAGCTCTCGATGAGCTTCAGCCGCCGCTTTCTTCGATTGAAAGAAGAAAATCAGTACTTCCCACATATGTGCGATTATTTGACACAAAATCATACTTATTCACACAACCAAAAGAATATGACGTCAAAAGAAAATCATTATTGTGTCGAGGCGGTATGTCTACCATATGCCTAAGCTTGGCTTATGATGTTTAGGTTATGACAGAATCGACTAGCACTTACAGCTGGTGCTATCTATTGGCAAACAGCGGGGACTTAGTTGCGCGCATAATAAAATGGTAACTATTCCCAAGTGTTGTAGGATCTTCTACACATTACTTTTTGTAATACTGGTAATTTTCAGCTGCAATTTTGCCTAGCACCCAAAATAGAAAATCTTATATACCATAACGCGTACCAAACAGTCACTTTTTTCCATATGCAATGCCTTTTCCACAATCAGTTTTGCATTCACTGAGACCCATATGTGACAATTTTGCTTGTTGACGTAATAATCGAGGGAGAAATGAACTTCATCGCTGCAGAAATTTTGTTCAATTGAAAACCCACGTTATAACTACCACTCTTGTAGTAAGTTTTAATCATTTTAAGCGTTCTTCGGCTGTTAAATGATTCATATTCGTAAATAGCAAACCTTTCACCAAATAAATAACACTTCAAATGACAGGTATTTAACAGCTTACAACCTTGCCAGACCGGCATTTTTGAAGCCACTAATGAATAATCCTTCACTTTATGTATCGTATTTTGTTTTACGTTAACCAGTGTTTCA